>CAKAOI010032037.1:0-23113 GCA_916701655.1 Sebastiscus albofasciatus | reverse complement strand
ATATATATATATATATATGCCATATAAATATGTAATAACATTCTGCTTTTCTTACCCCATAATTTCTCATTTATTTTTAACATAATATATCAAAATTAATTAACTTACTCTAGTACTTGCCTTGCCTAAAGAGAAACGTGGCTACTCAGGAAAAGAAAAACATGACATTTTTCAGAGGAATTGCCCTTATAATGTACTCAATTATCATCTAATAAAAACATATTATTCACATGACATAGTCTATCTTCTCATAGTTTAAACCTTGTTATCTGTTTACATCTTTATCTCTAACTCGGAATACAGTGTTTATAATAATACCACCAGGCTCCTGTATGTCTGTGAAGTGGGCCTGGTCAGGCAGCAGCTCGGACACCTCAGGACGGATCCAGTCCAGTCAGGACCTCCATGGATGGATGCAGCCTGTCAGGAGACGAAGCTGAGCGGTTAGCCGGACTAAAGCACACAAACAGGTGAGATTTAACACTCAAATGTCATCTGGTGAATGGGGGATTCACTCAAAACACATTTACACACATGTTTAGAGATGGATATGCGTGTGTCTTGTTGAATTTAACTGGATAAGAACCGAATCTATCTGCTACTCATGCTAGCAGCTCAAAGGGAGTGTCTCTCTGACAGCTGACAGCAAACCTCAGACAGAAACCTCAGCATTTAAGCTCCACTCAACCAGTGAATTACTGGATTTACAACAAACTAAGAATGCAATCCAGATGATTACACATGTTTAATGAGCTTTGGTTGGTGATTATTGAGGCAGGGTGGACATCCAGCCTTTATTGGGATGAAAAGGCTTTATTATTATTATTATTATTGCTATTATCATTATTATTGTTATTATTATTATTATTATTATTATTATTATTATTATCCAGATTGTTTTTTCCCCCTAATTTCTCATCCAATTTGGTTAATCAGTCTGGAGAAAATCCCATGTCAGGCTGCAGCCACAACAATGCTGTTTTTCCTACCAGACAAAACAGGCAGAATATAGTATTATTTAAATTGTTTTTTTAAATTAAATTAAATTAAATTAAATTAAACTAATCAATTTAAAAAAAAACATTTTAATTTTTTTAATTATATTTTTTGTAATTTTTCCTACCAGACAAAACATGCAGAATATAGTATTATTTACATTTTATTTTATTAAATTAAATTAAATTAAATTGAATTAAATTAAACAATTTAAAAAAAAAACATTTTACATTTTTTTTAATTACATTTTTTTTAATTTTTCCAACCAGACAAAACAGGCAGAATATAGTATTATTTAGATTTTTGTTTTTAATTAAATTAAATGAAATGAAATGAAATTAAACTAATCAATTTTAAAAAAAAAACATTTTAATTATTTTTTGAATTACATTTTTTTTAATTTTTCCTACCAGACAAAACAGGCAGAATATAGTATTATTTACATTAAATTAAATTAAGTTAAATTAAATTAAATTAAATTAAACTAATCAATTTAAAAAAAAAAACAGTTTACATTTTCTTTTTATTACATTCTTACCTACCAGACAAAACAGGCAGAATTTTTTTTTTTTTTTTAAATTAAATTTAAAATAAACTACCAGAATATCATTAATTTGGTCAGTGAGGTAATAGGATATCTAGAATATCAGTGGTCTATTGGCCTTGAACTCACTAGATGGCACCAAATTACAGATTTATCTAGCCATACATTATTTGTATTTTGTAAGGTTTCTTTTCTTTACTATGCAGTTAAAATTGAGCACTTTCATGCTAATTTGATACACATTGAAGAGTAGTAAAGGAATGAACAGACTCTACTCTTGTTTTCTATGGTTGACCTATTTTTTTCCTGTCTGCATGGTATAGTGAAGCTGAATATCATTAGCATGCATGTGGTGGAGAGGAAGCCCAACATTTAATTAGCAGAGCTATTTTCACTGTCAAATCACTTAATTAGTCTTTGAATAAAGTAAATATATAATAATAATAATAATGATAATAGTATATATAATAATAATAATAATTGCTTACATTTAATGATTACGGTGTAGTTATACCTGCATGTCTATTAAAACATTATCATGATCACTTCTGGTGTTTTAATAGGGATTAAATGACCCTTAGTGACATTGGCCTGTCAGTTATTAAAGTATCCTCATAATAAATTAAACTAGTGCTAAAACCATTTGTCAGTCAGTCAAGCAACTAGAAATACATTTAATAAATCAATAGTTTAAATACATGCATACATTTGTATAAAGCAGCATATTTGTCCACTCCCATTTTGATAAGTGTATTAAATACTTGACAAATCTCCCTTTTAAGGTACATTTTGAACAGATAAAAAATGTGCAATTAATTGATTAATCATGGACAATCATGCAATTAATCATGATTAAATATTTGAATCGATTGACAGCCCTAGTTTAAACCATTTATCAGGCAAAAGAACAAATATTTGCTGATTACTACTTAACGTAAGTTGATCTGTTCCATATCTTTATACACTAAATGTAAGTCTGTAGATGTTAATTTTGGGATCTGGAAGCTAACATTTATCATTATTTTTCATAAAATGATCAAATTACAACTTCATTAAAAGAAAAAATCAGATACAACAAATTAATAAGGCTGCTCTCTCTTTGTTGACTAAGATTTCTTTTGTTTTTTTTTAATGCTGAATGATTTATTTCCAAGAAACTTATGAGCACATCTTTGGTAAACACGAGATTAAAAGTGGTACTTTTGTGTGATTATTTTTGGAGAAACTCACAGATCTGTCGATTAAATCAACTAATCAATTAGTCGACAAAATCATATGGCTGTTAGTCAACTAAGACTTTCTTTTGTCAAGGACAAATGAATTGTTATTTTCAGCCCTAAATTAAACTCTGTTTTGTGACGTACATAAGAATCCTTTACCTTTGTGACTCCTGACACAGCAGTTTGCATTTCAGCCCACGATTCAACTCTACATGTAACTACGTAACACGCCAAACTTCAATCATATTCCCCCGAAATAGTCGTAATCAATGCCAGCTTCCAGGACGTAGACATGCTCATCTTTACCTTGTTTAGTGACGTCGATTTGTTCCTCCTGGACCTGCAGACCGGCGGAGGTGCAGTGTGGTCACCTCTGTTCCTGTGCAGCGGTCTGAAAAGGCTCGCAGCAGCGCACGGCGTCTAGCTGAGCCGGTTAACGCCTCTTTCTCTGTCATTGTCCTCATCCACTGTACGGAGGCAGTTCTTTGATTTCTGGCTGTCTGCTCGTCTCATTATTCTTTCGCTGAGAGATAAGGACTCCCCCTCTCTCCTCTCTCCCCTCCACCTCCCACAAATCCCCAACACCCCCTCTTTTGGTCCTGCCTTCGTCATTTGCATAAAAGGGTGCAAAGAGACTGCAGAGATTTATTTTGTGTCCCTAAACATCCTCAACTGTGTGTAACTCTCCAAAAATCTTAGGCGCATTTTGCATATTTAAGCTGTTTTCTAGACTTTTTGGAGTTTTATTTAGGCTCTGAAGCCACACACTTATACTGCTTCCATCAGGATATCTCTGTTGTATGTGTAGTGATAATACCGAGCCTACAGGCAGTGCATTTTGTTGTCCTGGTCCATGTTTGGTTGCTGAGGCTTAATGAGTGATGCATTATTCTTTCGGAGAAGTATTTCCCCCTCCTGAAGGCTGGGTCTCTTTTTGTTGTGATGCTGATATTCTTCCAACATCTCTCATCAGCCTCTAAGCTGAAAGCTTTTACACAGACACCCTGCAGCATTTGTTTCCATTTGAAAAAAAGAAAAAAAAGATGACAACACAGAAACAGAGAGGACTGGGAGTTTAAAAAAGCCCCAGCCATGCAGTTAGCTGATAAAAGCTGATAAAGGAGAGCTAATCCTCGCTCTGATGGGCCACAGCATCAGGCGGGGCCCTAGTGCAATCCGCTGGCTTTTGCCTACAGTGTGTGCCGCATTACAGAGCATCACCTGGGCCTTTTGTGTTCATCCACAATGAAACGGCATCAGATTGAGTTGAACTGGTTCACCTCCCCCTCTGGTTGGGAAAATGCTTACTGCCTGTGTTTTTTCCTCCCAGCGCTCCTCACGCTTTTAGCAGGAAAAAGAAAGTGAAATGCTTTTTGTGGAAATTTGACAGTAATGTGAGGTAGACTGCAGTGCGAGGATACATCTTTAGCAATATTTCTTTGATGCATCGATGGTCTTAAAGGAGTTGTTTTTGTTGACTGACTGATCTTTTATAACTGTAGTGATTATTATAGCGTTTTGTACTTTAATGATTTGTCTTGTCAGGACTTTAACCCCCTGAGACCGACTCTACTGTAATAAATAACGCTAACAAAGTTAGGCTGAATTTTGGCGAGCTGGTTTCTTTAAACTGAATATCTTTGAGTTGTGGACAAAACAAGACATTTGAGGACGTCATCTTGGGCTTTGGGGAACGCTGATGATCACCATTTTCTGACATTTTATAAACCCAACAACTAATTGATAAATCAAGAAAATAATCAACAGATTAATTGACAATGAAAATAATCGTTGGTTGCAGCCCTAGATCCCTCACTGGCTTCCCAACAGGTGTGAACTGTGCCAGTTGTGTTCACATACCAACACATGACCAAACAGAAAGAACTGCAGCCAGGTGGTTGAACTTGCAAGTGTTAAACACCTGTGTTATGCTGGGCGATAATTTAAATGTAGGGTCGACGATGTTGACGATGTTGAAAGTAGCATCGCCTCAGGAGCTCCGTCTAAACCCCCCCTCCCCTCGGGGCTCCTTCCAAGGCAACGCCCCCCAAACACACACATGCACGAGCACCGCCGCATCGTAACTACTTCACAGACACAGAGTGGAGAGAGGACCTCAACTCAACAACGCTACCTCATGACAAGTAACCGCGGCAGAGCTACTGCAGGGCTGAGTTTTCTCTTCCATTCTCTAGTAAACTTGCGGCGGCGACGCGCTTTGAGTTCAGGCTGGTGCACGCCAAGGGTAGAGTACGAGCAGGGAGGCAGTGAGGCATCTGATTGGTTCTATCCAAGCGGACCACGAGGCAGTGATTGGTAGACGTTTTTACAGGATTACAGCAGCTACAGATGACAGCTCTTTTACGGTCCTTTTTCAGAGCTCATCAGTAACGGATCGCTGTCGACCATTTAACAACCAATATAACAAATAGTGTAGACTGGAGAACATCGTCAACCCTGCCTTTAAGTATCATTGTTAATTGTGCTGATAAATTATCTGATATTAGGTTATTGCAGGTATATTAGTGTATATGGCGGCCAATAAGTAACAAGAAATTGCAGCAGAGAAATGTAAAAGATATGTTTTAGGTGGTCGATGGTGGAAGAAGTACGCAGATCCTTTGCTTAAGTAAAGGTAGCAGCAATACCACAGTATAAAAATACTCAAAAGTCCGGCATTCAGAATCTTAACTACACATAACTTAGCATCAAAATATATCAAAGTAATAACAGTGAGGAAAAACTGGCATGGCTATTTTCACAGGGGTCCCTTGTTGACCTCTGACCTCCAGATATGTGAATGTAAATGGGTTCTATGGGTACCCACGAGTCTCCCCTCTACAGACATGCCCCCTTTCTGATAATCACATGAAGTTTGGGGCAAAAAAACATGCAGTTTTTTCGATATTTCCTCATGCATGGACATAATGCGAAGACATGTGTGGGAATAATGACTGTCAAGTTTATTTTGAGAAGCCTTTAAGAGGTGTACAGTATTTGCAGGCTTTAGGACCCAGCTCCTCAGTCTGGGCCTAAACCACCCTCCCCTCCTGCAGAAGCCAGCGCAGACACTAGCGCAGCGCAGTGCTGCCGCTCAGCTGATGCACTCACAGCAGACCGAGCCTTGGTGGATTTTCCCCCTCTTCTTTTGCACTGCTGTTTTCCTCTGCTCCATT
Organism: Sebastiscus albofasciatus; assembly: GCA_916701655.1. NCBI lineage: Eukaryota > Metazoa > Chordata > Actinopteri > Perciformes > Sebastidae > Sebastiscus > Sebastiscus albofasciatus. The sequence continues at coordinate 17,177 of CAKAOI010032037.1, read as the reverse complement.
CATCGGAGGGGTGGATCGTCCACCGTCTGCCCCTCAGAAACTTTCTGACGGAGCCAGAAAAGCTCCCACCGGCTTTCCTCTGGCAGCAGCAGAGAGGAGCGACGGGGAGTTTGGAGAGCTGTGGAGGATCAGGAGAGGGATGGTGTGATTCTGTAAAGAGAAAGAGGCGCTCCGGCAGCATCACCGAACCCTCCCCTCCCACTCCTCTCCCTAGACCCCCTTCTGTCTGGCTGACTCTCTCCCCAATAACCCTCCTTCAGTCGAGACAGGCGGTCCTGGGGGGCGACCAGGAAACATGTCACAGACTAGGAGGAACACGTACACCCGGGTGAGTGTGTACAAGGTGTTTAATGCATCCCAGTAAGGTGAATGAATGGGCCAGACTGTGTGTGTTTAAGTTAGTCCCATCCGGTGCGCCATTGTTTCTGTTACGTCTGTTCAATTTGTTTCACTCTGTCATCAGCTTCATGTCGATTTTGTACTTTGAATAGAAGGGTTTCTAATCCATTTCGGCGCTGCATTCCTCTGTCTGTATTGTCGCCTCTTTGTTCGGCTCAGATGCCCCTCCGGGTTCAACGTCGCTGCTGTGATGTTACAGTTCAGACCTCTGTGATGACTCGACTCTATAAAGTAGGAGATATGACAGGCAGGTAATAGGACCACAAGGCTTTTTGTTATCATTAGACACACAATCCCTGAGCCCCACAGGACTTCCTGTTTGTCATCCGTCTCTGAGTCAGGCAGCTTTCCTGTCACTGGGAGGGATGACATCAGTGTATGAGCACTGTCCACTGAAAACTCCTTACTTATCAAGACCTTAGATTGTATTCTTTGTGATCTATCCTGCATAACAAGGTGACGATCTGTTAAAACCGTGTGCATGACAAGCATTTTGGTAGCTTACTTCTTTTGAGAAAACGAAAGCAATACCGTCTTCAGCTTGGCAAGTTTCATCGGCGCCTTCATCGGAGCATCATGAGTGTTTTATCTTCTTTTTAGCATTGTAGTCGGCGTGAGCTTGCGTGTGTTTTAAGAGTAGAGTGGCACTGAATAATTCAGCACGCCCTCCTCGGGTCGTCGCTGCCTACAGCACATGGCAAACCGGTCGGAGCAAACAACACTGAAGGCTTCATTACAGACTGTTAGCTGGAGCATTCAAATCTCTTTTGTTTTTTATTATTCTATGACGTTAAAGAAGGCATGATTTATAAACCCCAACAGATGTTTGATTGCAGATGGTTGACAGGTGCATGTGAAGCACCGTAAACCAAAGATTCCCTATGAATCTGAAGTGATTTGATGGATTTGAATAGATGTTGCAGCTTGAATAAAAGATCTGAATGACGTAGAAAGTGCTCAACAAAGATTCAAGGACGCATTAACTGCACATAACTAGTTAAAATGTTTCCTTCCATATTGGTCATGAATTATAAGCTGGGTTAATTAGACTTTAAGCAATCATGGGAATTCAGGGTTTGCATATCTGCTGCTGCATAGCTGAATATCTTAACATCATCTGTTAAGGGATGTCTGGTTTTATATGTAAGCAAGAAGAAAGTGGAGGTGAATGGCTACCAGAATCATTTCTTCTCATCTTGATAATATTTCATGTTGTTGCCAATAAAATTTTGGGATATTTTTAAGATATTTCATTAGAGACAGGCTCTGTGTTATGCCGAAGCACAGAAGCAATTTAATTAAGCTGAGAATTAGGGCTGCAAATAACAATTATTTCATTGTAGATTCATCTGTTGATTATTTTTGCGATTAGTTGTTTGGTCTATAAAATGTCAGAAAATGTTGTTTAGTGTTTCCCGAAGCTCAAGATGACGTCCTCAAATGTCTTGTTTTGTCCACAAATCAAAAGATATTCAGTTTACTGTCATAGAGGAGTTCAGAAACCAGAAAATATTCACCTTTTAAGAAGCTGAAATCAGAGAAGTTTGACTACTCAAACTGATTAATTGATTATCAAAATAGTTGGCGATTAATTTAATAATTGTCAACTAATCGATTTTTTTGTTCCAGTCCAGTTTGGACATATTTTTATGGTATTTTATTAGAAAAATAAACTGATATTGTAGCTCTGAGTTATGCCTGAGTTGAGAGACCCAATTAGTTTCCAGCTGAGAAGTAGGGCTGCAACTAACAATTACTTTCATCAATTAATCAATTAGTTGTTTGGTCTATAAACTGTCAGAAAATGGTGAAAAATGTCCATCAGTGTTTCCCAAAGCCCAACATGACGTCCTCAAATGTCTTGTTGTTGGCTGAGAGTATTTTGACCAGTAAATCCGTTGTTCAGCAGCTATGGTTGAAAAAAATGTAAATCATTCAAAATGCTTCTTAAGAAGTGACACCATGTTTGAGCTTATGTTTAAAGAGCACTGAAACAAAACACTCTCTATATGACCACATTCCAACCTACAGTATAGCTTAGATTTAATGCCCTCACATCGTTCAATATGGATGGCTGAGTGTTGAGAGCTGTAGGTTAAACCAGACGTTACATTTTGATGTATTTTTATCTCTTCTCCTTTCTAACTTATAATGGCCAATCCCCTCGTATGGCTTTCCACGTCACTGCTCTCTCCACTGTTGGTCTGGAGGAGGATAAAGACATGATCCCTCACTGGCTTCCCAACAGATGTAAACAGTGCCAGTTATGTTAAGTAACACATGACCAAGCAGGAAGTACCGCAGCCAGGTGGTTGAACCTGCAATATTTAAAAGATTGGGCGATAGTTATTGTTTATTGTGCCGATTAATGACTGATATTAGCTTATTGCAGATATATTTGTGTATATGGTGCCAATACAGTTAATGTAAAAGATAAGTTTTAGGTAGTCAGTGGTGGAAGAAGTGCTTTACTTAGTACGTAAGTAGCAATACTACACTGCAGTATAAAAATACTCAGTAAAAGTCCTGCATTCAAAATCCCAAGTATGTAGCTATTAGCATAAACATATATTTAAAGGTCTTATTGAGAAAATGTTTTATATTGACGAATATCTTTTAAAAAGTGACACATCCACAGAGCTTTTAGAAAGGTAAAGTGCAGAATAAGAGTATGGCTTTTCCGAAAAACAATTATTATTATTGTGAATTATTCATTTAAAAAATGTTGGCGGGTCCAAAATGAATGTTTTGTTTATCTCTGTTGAAGATATCTGACATTTACCACTAAACACAACGAAGTGTGATATCTAGTGGCTGAATGTTATCAATGTTATCAATAGCACCTTTAAAATACCAAAAGTACTCATTTTCCAGAATAGCCCATTACAGAATAATATATAATATTACTGGATTGTAGTTATTGATGCATTCATGTGTTCATCACTTTAATGTTGCAGCTGGTAAAGGTGGAGCTAATTTCAACTACTTTACAAACTGCTGGTAGCTTAAACCATAATAATACGTAATTTTTACAAATAGATGTATATTTTTTAATAATCTTGACACATACCGGTCTGTGATAATCCATCAACATTATTCCTCCATTTTTGAGTATAGTCCAAATAATTCATAATTTCTGCATTTTTTTCCTTAAAAAAAATGAGGTTTAATTTCATATAAATTAGGTTTATTGACCATGAATTCCCAAAAAAAAGTGTAAAACTTGTGGTAATGAGTTGGAATGAAGTTGGCCAAAAAGGTGTAATACAGAATTGGGTGATAATTTATAATGACAAAAGTTGCATGGTCGACGGGAAGACAACAGGAGGGTTAATATGAATAGAATTAGTTGTTTGATATTTGTTGAATGTTTTGTCAGAGTTGATTAAAGCTATATTTGTAATTTGTCTACGAATTTAGCAGCGTAGAGTCAGAAATAAAATAGCTTGGATCATGACCACAGAAACCTGCAGTGGATGAGATAGGTCATAATATTTTATTTTGAAATGTTGCTGTCTGTTTGTCCGTGGTGGTTCACTGTCCTGCTGTTTGTCTAACATTATAAGTTAAACAGCAGCACAAAGGCAGTGTGTGTTTACAGTGAGCTCAAGGAGAGTCAGAGCATGTTCTCTCTCAGAGTAATAATATCTGCTCCTCTCTGTTCTGCTGAGTCACCATCACTTCTAGGACATCACACTGTAAATTGGGTTATGCAGGATTATTTGATTACAAAATATTGCAGCCCGTGCTGAAATGTTTTTCTGTGTGATTTGTCCTCCACACATCAGAGCTGCTGAATGAAATCTCAGGTGATTGTTGCCATGGATTTATCACAGAAGCTAGAAAACAGGAGCGGTGCTGCTGTTTTGATGATGTCCACCTACAGTTTGTGATGCTTTGCACTGTCATTGTACCGAAGCTTACTCTGCGACAGAGTCCTGCAGAGAAGTGTAAGTTTTGCTGCTCCATTTATCTGATAAAGCAGCGATTGAACCTGGAGCCAGTTCATGAAAGCTTTTCCTTTTGCCTCAGGGTCATTTCTTTGTCTGAAGGTGGTTGTGATAAACACAACATGAAGGTGACAATGACTCACTTAACTCTTGCAAGTCTTGTTGTTATCAGGTTGGAATGAGGTTGTGCTTTATGCTTTACAATTCACCTTTGTCTGGCATCTATCCATGCAGAATCAGTTAGTTGAACTGACCCTTTAAGAGGTTATAACTGAAGTTAGACGTCTTGTCATGGTTTGGAAATATTAAAGGTTCTCTATACGATATCCAGAGCATTAATACAGCACCTATGTAAAGATATAGAGGAGTAATATCTACCTGAGCAGAGAATGAAGTCACTCTTCTTCTGTGTGTGTTGTAATCAGAGCTTCTCCATGCTCTGTTGACATAGCCGGGCCAGCCGTGCGTGCTTTTAGTGCATGTTCATGCTTGAGAGTGTGCCCCACTGGCTAGCTCATGGCCGCCGCTCTGCACTGCTCTCATATGGCGGTTACAGCAGATAACGCTGGCATCGTCGTGGATGCATAGCACCCACCCTCAGGTTAACACGGTTAGCTCTGTCAGCACTGTTGCTGTTGTTTTCACTGTTAACGCTGTTAGCTCCAAGCCGCCGGCTCAGCCATCGCCATGTTGCAAGCCGTGCGGAGCCAATAGAAATGCTCCCAATCTCACATTTAGCACCTTTTAATAACAACCGATGGGAGGTTTCAATCACAGCATACTGTATGTACAACACAATGTACTAATGTTATTGCCCAAAACTATTTCCGGAGGCAGTCGGTGATGCATTTGGCCACAATAAATAAAAACAATAAATGCAGAATGTCTCAATAGAAGTTTCGTAAATGCAAACGGCCCAGGCAGCTTGGATCACAACACTAAAATAAAAGTAGAATGGTTTGTCAGGAATGCAGTGGTTTGGGGAAAAGCTAGATATATACATAGTTGTGATGGTCCAATAGTGTTTTTGCGTCCGTCTTGTGAGAGTTTCCCAAATTGTGGGTTACCTTCTAGACATGACCAGCCGGCGGCTCACAGTGCAAACAACGGTAACAGAGCTAACAGTGTTGGGGCACGCTCACGTTCACTAACCTGCACTAGAAGGCAGCTGCAGGAGAGTGACTTCATTCTCTGCTCAGGTAGACATTACTCCTTTATATCTTTACATACCATATAGTTGTTTGTGGTTATATTAATGCTCTGGATATTGTATAGAGAACCTTTAAAAACACTAGATCCTACACTACACACAGTGCAACTTGTTTCGTTCCCTGTCTGGTAAACACCCACGTCTTTCACACTTTGCATCTCGTCATCAGGGTTATCTTCTCAGACTTTCCTCCAAAGCTATACAGAAGACATCATACGACTGTTTTCACAGGCTGAGAAGAAGAAGAAACTCCCTTTGAACAGTAAACCTACACTGATATGTATATTTAGTGGAGTGCCCCTTTAACAGTGTTGATGTGACCCTGACTTCCTGTTTTAACAGTATGTGTGTGTGTGTGTGTGTGTGTGTGTGTGTGTGTGTGTGTGTGTGTGTTGTCTTCGTCCCACCCAGACCACCAGCAGCGGCAGCAGCAGGATGAGCTCGGACGGAGGCGGGCGGCCCGTCAAAGTGGGCTCCCTGGTGGAGGTGATCGGGAAGGGGCAGCGTGGCACGGTGGCCTACATCGGCAACACGCTCTTCGCCTCCGGGAAATGGGTGGGAGTCATCCTGGACGAGGCCAAAGGCAAGAACGACGGCACCGTGCAGGGCAAGCGCTACTTCACCTGCGAGGAGAATCGTGGGATATTTGTGAGACAATCACAGGTAATGACAGTAAATAAAGATTTACTTTGCGAAATGCTTCATGTTGAGTGATAGAAACCTAAATGAGAGGAGGTTACCATCGTCTCCACTCTACCAGTCATCTATCTATTGTTTAGTTTCTTACTTCGTGAGACGTTTGAGATTTTGTTTTTGTTTTTATTTGACGCAGTGGGTTTGTGTGGGGGTTGATATTTCCCTCTGTTGTCTGCTCACTGCCAGCATGTCTTACTCTCTACTGCTTCAGGCTGCATGCTTGGATGTTTTCTGATGGAAAAACAGCTTAGTTTTTACTCCCAGAAAAATACTGCAAAGTGCCCCTGAGTGTTACATTACCATAAATAATCTATGGTGGCCTGGAGGGGACAATCAAATACAACCCGAGGGAAAGAAAGGAAAATAGGTGAAATATTGAGTCTTTTTTTTTCTATCACTGCCTATTATGGACCTATTGTGCTTATTTTCAGGTGCTAGAACATGTTTACATGCTTTAATGTTCAATAAATGCTTTATTTTTCTGATTGGTCAACTGGCCCACTATTGTGATTGGTCAACTGAACCAAACTCTTCGGACTCCGCTCCAGCTCCACTCTAAGTAGCTTTGTTTGACGGCGTGCCAAACTGGCCGCTAATCAGGCATTATGCAAATGTGTTCAGGAGCAGTGTTTCTGTGGGGGAGAGTAACTCCCTCTGGCGTGGACTTTGGGCTTTGTAACTTTGCAGACCTTTTACATGCAAAACACCATATAACACCCTAAAGGAAACGGGAAAAGCTCCTTAATGAACTCCTATAACAGTCATTGTGAAAGTTGTTAATTGTTTGAAATGGTATCTATTTTGGTGTAACGCTCTCCATGTAAACACACACTCAGAGAGCACAGACAGCAGAGTTAAAGGTCCCCTGTGGAGTTTTCTTGTCAACAAACAAAGGTTATGTTTGCCAGGGCCAGCGCTTTTTTCAAACATGTCACTCAGCCTGTTTGCTGACGCACGGAGCAAGTTAACACATCTTCAATGGGGAAATCTGAAACAATCTGATCGTTTGTTCGTTCGCATCGCGTCCAGTTAGGAAGAAGTATTAAGCTGCCTGCTCCACTCCATTTGTGTGCAAGTTTCATTCACAAAAAATGTCAAGGTAAAAATAAAAAGTTCAGATCAGCAGGTGAAAACAGAACAAATGTAACTTTGTCCATACCAGTGGTATCTAGCTGTAAATGCTGTATCATCACAGTACTGCGACAAAAATAAAGTAGAAATGGTCTGACATCAAGTTAGATACAAAAAAACTGCTAAAGCAAAGTAGTTCATGACTAAAATGAGAGGCAGTCAAGGAAATGTGACATTCACAGAGAAGGACAAGAGAATAAAAACATATTCCATCACAAGTATTACATCGCTGAGTGAAACCGAGGATGTTACCTGCATAAAGACCCAGAGGCAGCTGTTGGAGCGCGAGCATATTTCCAGGATCTAAATCATAAATTGTAGAAGTTCTCGTGCCAAAATCCTCATGCCAAATACAAGTTGTCAAACCTCTCAGTAAATTGGCACGGGAGCAGAATAGAACAGGACCCGGACCGATCTACAAAGAGGAAACTTGAGGAAATTGGTGAATGCGACGGGCTGTGTTAAATCACTTGACACTTAAGAATGAATCTATTTGCTCGAGTGGTTTCGAGCCCACTTTTGTTGAGTGAGCACAGAGAGAAAATGTTACCTGCTGTGACCCAGCTGTTCAGGTACAGACACACACGTACGTGGGTCAGCGCCAGTATCGATCAGGTGTTGTGTTACTAATCCTCTTCATTATGTTTCCCCGTCTGGCTTAAAAGACTGTCTGACCCTGACCGTCTCTGCACTGCGGTTATAAAGATTGCTATGGAGATGGAAAAAGACGACTCACTCGCTATATTTGAATGAACAACACAATTTTGTTTTTGTGACTTCCCTGTAACATTTGTCGCTCTGATAGTTGGCAGTAGAAGTCATCGGAAGACATGACTAACTGTCTCTTTGCTGTCTTACTTTCTGTCTGTCTGTCTCAGATCCAGCTGGTTGATGATGGAGCCGACACGACGTCTCCAGAGACGCCTGAGCCCGGCACCGGCAAGGTTCCCAAACGAGGTTAGGACACACACATTCAGACGATGTCCTTGGTTATCATTCATCTGTAGTTTTCAGTATTCTGAAGGGGTTTTGACGGTAAAACAAAATCTGACCTTTCTCAAATGGAAGCTGTCTGGGGGGCGATGCACGCTCACAACATCAAACATGCACTGATATTTGAAAGCAAAACAGTTCTGCAATGTGAGAGCACGCAGGGGAACAAATCACCTTTTTGTGACATTAATAAAAACCGTGTCATCTGATGTAGGCCAAAGGGGGTCAGGCTGTCAGCTGGACCAAAGTTCAGCTGACAGCTTTTTGTAACTGACAGGTTTTATCACCACATCAAGCAGATTGAGGTCTTGAATCCAGGCTTTTCAAGAAAGAGTGTCAGGTGTGTGTAGCCAAAATAAACAAATAAACATCCCATCTGGCAGCTGGTGATGCAAAATGCCTTCTACATCTTACCTCCTTTCTCCTGATTGGTCATTGCTGTTTGTCTGATAGCCTATTAAAAGGGTGAGTCCATCTGCATTTTGTTCATTTTGTTTTTTTTTCAAATGAAAACGTCCTACGTACTAACAGCTGTTAGTAAAATCCTAAAACTAAATATGGAGCCTAAACCCAGATCAAATGTACGTTGAAGGGCCCTGAATATCGTCTTCTGTGATTGTAATGTTTGAATGTACATATCCTTGTTTCTCGTCTTTGTCCTTTCTGTGATGTTACAAATGGAGCTGCTGTTATGCAAAACACATTTCAGACCTGTCTGGCAATAAAGTATTATCGTATTATCGTATCATAAAAGGAGTGGCGTAGGTTACCGAAGTAAGCTAATCAATAAGGATATGAATAATGTGAACGCTAGCACTAGCTGAGGCAAAGTTAGCCGTGTTAAGTTTGGAACAAACTGAACTGGATATTTTTGAAGTGGGGTTGTTTTGTACTCCCGCGTTCTGCAAGGTAAAATTACTGTGTTTGTGAATGGAGTCTGGTGGCTTTGAAGAGAGCGATTGAACAGCTTCAGTTCTTTGTCAGAAAAGGCTGTCTGACGGCGAGGTAAAGCAGCTGTTGAGGGGTGCAGCAGAAAAACTTACTTTAGCCACCTAAAAAAATCAGTTTGTGTATATAATATGTAAGGGATAATGTACAGCGAGCCAATCCCTGACAGGGCGATGCTGCAGGACCCCGACACGCAGCAGAGGGGTCTCTCATCGCCCTGAAGGGGATTCTTTCACAACAATGACCTGCTAGCTGTACATTATTATTACATTATTATTATCCTGCTTATTACACGGCTACTTACTGAAGAAATCAATATTTTGACACACAAACGGTCCGCCAGAGTCCGACATCTGAACTGTGCCCGTAGCAGAAATTATAGACTGCAGAACACCGTGATTGACCAATCAGAATTGAGTATTCAACACAGCCGTGTAATAAATACATATATGTTATATTATATATTTAGAATATTTTCTGGTCTTCAAAGCCACCAGACTCGATTCACTAAAACAGTAATTTTACCTCGCAGGACGTGGGAGTTGCTGGTCTAACTCTGCCTCGACCGCTGAGTTTGTTGGTGGTATTCTGTGACTTTCGGATCTGAACTAACGTGGCGTCCACACAGCAGTATGTTGCTTAGCTTCTGTGCCAGTACTCCTGTCTGGATGAATAAAAGGTTTTAGAAGGGCTTGAAGGGAAAATAGCATTTTGATGCTAAAACATGTACTGAATACTTTTACCAAAATGTGAATGTTTCGATTTGAATACATAAAGAACACCACTAGGAAGCTACAGAATGATATAAAACCTAAAAAAAACATCTGCAAGTTGTGCTGACGATGGTCCTTTGGTCACATTGTGTCACCTTTTGCACATGGAGTAAACAGTCTTGGTGCATCTGAACAGCCTCTTCATCTTTTTTTGCGGGTCATTTTTCTATGAGTTGGGCCTTTGCATTTATGTATCAGTGTATACGTGCCCTTAAGCAAGGCAGTGTAACCCCAGCTGCTCACCCTCTGTAACTCACGGTGGTTTAGAGTTTCTGCAAAAGGCCTGAAATATAAATGTGCTTCAGTAAATATCTCATTACAGGCTCTCTGGTTTCATGTTGAGTGTCGAGCAGCACCAACTCTGCACAAGGTTGTAGGTTTGAATCCCTCTGTGTGCAGTCCTGGTCCAGTAAAGCTCTGCAGTTGTTGTGTAAATGTCTAAGTTGTTGCCCTTTCACCATACTTATTTCTTTACATATTGCCCTCCAGAATGATTGAATTTCTTCCCCAAAGTCTCTCTACATGTTTAACCTTGTGCTGCTGCAGTCTTTATGTTAATCTGACGGCATTCAATTCAGACTTGCGCTGTGTTGAAAGTGTGACGGCGTGACTTTTTCTCACTTTACAGGCATAAGATGTGCTAAAAATCAAACAATGGCAGTAACAAGAAAGCAAAACAAAACCAGTTTGGGAAATTCATTCACATTTTTTCCATTATTTATGGATTTATCTGCAGCTCCATTCCGATGTCGTCATTTTGAGTCTTGTGTAAAAATTAATTATTCCCATTTTTCTTCCTGTTGAGCTTCTTGTAGTCTCGAGATATGTGTCAGTTTTTGCATTAAGAAGATTTCTTCAATGATCATTAGCTATTGTTCCTTTGACAGTGTTTTAGTTGCTACTAACACTCAAATATCTGTCTTTATTACAGAGATAAAGTACCAAACAACTCTTAGGGGGCCTTTTTATATTCTTGTATTTGTTGCAGCACTTTACATGCCATTTCCCAAAACAACATTATTTTCTAACATTTCCAAAACAACATGTGAGTGATAAAAACATTTCTGTGTAACTGCTTCAGTGTGTCGTCGTCGTGACTTCAACATAAAAGCGACCAGGGTGCTTTTTCAGACAGAGAACAACATATTAAATTGCCATCAGATTAAAGTGAAGGAGTGCTTTCCTCCGGTATCTGAAGGGAGGAAATGGAAAGTTAATTTAAGAGGTGTTTGTGGACAGTTGTCCTCAGCTGACTGTTTCTCTAACAGTATCGGTGTTGACCATCTGGTGAACAGACAATAAATCATGTTGACCTTAATGTGTTTGCACCCGGATCTCTGTGGGAAATTATACCTTGTAAAAGATGATAAACACTGATTATAAATATAAAAGTACTTCTCTCACTTCCTTTGTTTCGCTTTTTTTTATCTCCTCAGAGATCCTGGAGACGCCCAAGTCCACTAAACTGGTGAGTCCGATAACGCTGGGACAGGAAATCAGGAGCGGATTTGGCGGCACGCACCTGAGCTTTTACACACACTCACACATGGGTGCATGCAAACACACACACCTGGACACACACACACACACAAAAACTCTGTTATCTAAGGTAAAGCCTGTGTGTTGCTGCTGACTGTTGGAGGAAATAACGCCACACCTGCTCTGCTGTTTCAGCCTTTATCAAAGATAATCTTCCTTTTTTACAGGTTATGTTTGTAGTGACTGTGATGGAAGATGCTTCAATTATATATTGACATTTATTTTTTTAGCATTTTTATGATTAAGTGCATTTCTTTTACTCAACATTATGTTATAATTCAGTCTAAAAGAGACTGCATTAAATGTGTAGTAGTGGTTGTCTGACACTGTAGGAACACGTTGACAATCTGCAGTTCAGAGGTAGTAATTTACAGTACAAAGGGGTAATTTACATACACTTAAATAATACAAACCTTGTGATTAACTCTGGAAGAATCTCCGTTCATTATTGAAATACAGATTTCAAACTTATATTTATAATAAAAATACAATTTTCTTTTAAATAATCTTAAATAATCCCTGAAATTGTGAGTTTACCAAACCAGACAAACTGAGTTTAACCAGAGCTGAAGGTTCTGTTTTCATATCCGACCAGCAGAGGGAGATGTTTACCTATAAATACACTCGCTGTGTGTTGCTATGCATGATATGGGAAATCTTTATTAATGAGCCTGTTATTCCTCTATTGTTGCTCTGTGGATTTAGGAGTTTTGCTGTTGAGCTCACAGGTAGTTCAAGTGTTCAGTCAAAGCACGGGATGAAAACAACTCATCATCGTGTCGGACCGCCAGCTGAAATATTCTCAAAATGTTTTCATTAATTTTATATTTTATACTGCAGAGCTGACACCACTTTCCATATCAGTTTGCAGTATATTAAAACAGGGAAATATTAATATATTATACTATTAGATTAACAGCTTCACATGAAGTCAGAAGAAAATAGATGACACGGTCTGTAAGTCTATAAAAAACACATAAGAGAAGAGTACTTACTTGACATTAAAATCTAATTACACCAATATAACTTTAATATAACTAATTATTTTTTAGATTAATGTCACTATTGGAGACTTTATGCTGAGTCACAGCAGCTGTGATTTATCTCAGTAGATAATAATATCTCTTCTTCTTCTCCGTTCATAATGTTACAAATTACATTTTTCATTATTTATCCTATTCTATTCATTAATTTACACGGTAAAATGTTTTTAATTAAGAGAAAATAGAGGAGAGAGAGACCTGTCCAAAAAGACAAACTCACATTTCAAAACAGATATTAGAATTAAAATGTTTTATTTGCCAAATCAGTCTGCATTTATGAGGAATGCATTTGACCTGGGCAGTTGCATATATAAGTTAAAATAAATAAATCATTATATGGATATGAACAGAATATAAACACCTTCATTATCCTCTTTTCTGACCTAATTTGTTATTATGCAGACGTGCTTTGGGTTCACATTTGTATTAGTTCATCCTGTGAAAAAGGGTCAGTGTGTGTGAAAAACAAAACATTCACTGAGCTCTAAATGTGTTGAGTATTGTAAAAGAGAAAAAACTAATTTATGCAATAAAGACATAAGAGAGACACTATTTTAATAACACGGCGGTCGTGTTTGACACATTTTTAATCAGATTTTTTACGTGCAGTTTGTGTGAAAATGAACTGAATGAATGAAGGGATGTGTGAAAGTGAAATGAAGATGTGAAAAACGTGTACAGTGTATTTGATCGAGGACTTTGATCCACCAACGAGGAGCGCCGACTCACTTCAGTCCCCGTCACCTCCAGCATGCCTCTGACAAACTCCTAACCTATAACCTCCACACTTCCTTCCCTTCCTTCCTCACTTCCTTCCCTTCTTTCCTTCGACCACGCAGCGAGGAGTGAAGCCCAAAAAGGTGTTGCATGTTTTCTAACCTCGGTACAGTGGTAATGTTATGGTGATGACTGTAGTAACCGTGGTAACCGTGGCTCTGAATGGCCTCGCTGCTGCATGGCAACCGGGCCCTCATCCCTCATTTTACCCATGATCCCTCGCAGCTCACCGCATCGCCATCCGTGGTCTTGTTACCGAAACCGCTCTGTGTTTTACGTGAAGAGTGAATGGAAGCGAGTGAAAAGAGCGAGAGGTGTCCACTTCCTGTTGTCTGACCTCTGCCGCCTCGCCGTGCTCTCTGCTCTGGTCTGTTTGGTTCAGCTCTGTGGCAACATGATGTTTGTACGTTTGTCTGCATGCTGAAGTCGTCTTGGCAGCCGGTTCCCTGTGTCATGCTGACACATGTTGCCAGGAAATTTACCAAATCATTCTTCTTATTATTTATTTGATCAACATCCAGAGAACTTGGCGTACAGTCACAAAGCAGTAATTCTAGTTTTACAGTTGTGTCCTCGTAGCTTAGTCATTTTGAAGCCTACGGGTCCAGAAAGGGCATCAAGTCCAGCCATGATATCTTGTTTCAATGTATTGTGACTTTAACATTTTGTGTTGAGCCACCTGTGGATTCACCACGACTCGGTCCGTACTGACAGTCCAGTGCTCTTTAACGATCATCCTCTGCTGAGTCATACATGCAGGCATTCCTCTTGATAAATGTCAGACCGTGACCGAGGTGAAATGAGCCGCCCTCTCCCCGCCTGCAGAGAGCAGACCTGCTGCAGAGTAGAGTATGGATTTCCTGTCAGCTCGGTTTTATCGTCTCTTCTGCAGGCTGACTTTCAACCTCAGGTTGGAGCTCAGTTTAGTCTCAAAATAAAGGGAGGCTTGAATGGTCTCCAATTTTGCAGATCAAACTGAGAGATGTGGGTAGTTTAAATGTCACAGTTTCAGAACATGCAGGGAAAATGCAAAAATAGATGATTCTTCTCAGTTACAGACAAGACAGAGAATATTAAGGAAGAGTGAACTATCCTCTCCCCAAAGTGAAAACTGCTTCTATCCCTTCTTGTCCTCCAGCTGAAGAACCGAAAACACATACATTTAGTATCCAGTCTTTGATTTTAAAGACATGCTGTCTTTTTTATGGAGCCATAAAGTGTTCAATAATAAATAAATAAGAATAAAACATGTAAAATAACTAAGGCTGTCAAAGTTAACACAATATCGCAGGCGCAAATGAACGCCATTAATGTCTTTAACGTGTTAACTTGTGATTTTTAGCTTCTAGCGGTCTCAGTTTTAAAGCTCGAGTGAAGATACTGACATCATATGAAACTATAAAACCTGAAGAATCCATTGGTACCAGCCATGTCATACTAACTTGTTACGAAGGAGGTTAAATAACGCTCCAAACGTACACTACATTTTGGCGAGGAAAAACTGTCATGGCCATTTTCAAAGAGGTCCCTTGACCTCTGACCTCAAGATGTGTGAATGTAAATGGGTTCTATGGGTACCCACGAGTCTCCCCTTTACAGACATGCCCACTTTATGATAATCACATGCAGTTTGGGGCAAGTCATAGTCAAGTCAGCACACTGACACACTGACAGCTGTTGTTGCCTGTTGGGCTGCAGTTTGCCATGTTATGATTTGAGCATATTGTTTTATGCTAAATGCAGTACCTGTGAGGGTTTCTGGACAATATCTGTCATTGTTTAGTGTTGTTAATTGATTTACAATAATAAATATATACATGCATTTGCATAAAGCAGCATATTTGCCCACTCCCATGATGATAAGAGTATTAAATACTTGACAAATCCGATTAGTGAGGAGGGACAAAGTGATATAACTCACTATGATTTGTGCTCGTTCTGCTGTCGTATGCGATAAACTTCTTCAGCTTAACTTTAAAGTATTCGAGTATCACGCCTCTCTCAAGTTTCCCCAAGTACGTGAAATAACAGTCACCGTTTTGCTCAGTCAGTATGGGCTGAGCGTGTTGGGTGATGCTGTGTTGATGCTTCCTGGGCAGTAATTTTATCCCCTTGTTGTCCTGCTGGAGGCTGCAGAGCAGTGACCTCAGAGGCAGCGATGCTGCCTGTGTGTGTGTGCTGGGAAAGCAGGAACTCGATACATATCCACCCATCCCATCATCCTCTCTGTCTGTCTGTCTGTCTGTCTCTCCATCACTTCAGTGGTGGATGTGCTCTCAGAGCAGCACTTAGTGGCGGAGAGAAAGTGAGCGATTTACAGAGAGAGATGTTTAATATTTCATCAGAACAGATTTCCCTCCGCTGCTCTGTAATGGATACATGTAAACCGTTTTTTATTTCTGCTTCAGCAGCCTGAACTCTGGAGTACTGCTTCTGTCTTTATTTTTTGTGATAAAATTTGATTGATTTTCAATTTATGCATTAGAAAAAAAAATAACATAAATTTAAAACGAAATATTTATTGAGAAAATAAATAAACACATAATATAAAAAAATAATATAATATAAAATAAAATATTCTAAAAATAAATTAATATAATAATAATAATAATAATAATAATAACATACCTCCCCAAAAAAATTTAAATGAAGATTAAGATTAAAATTAAAATAAGAAATAAATAAAAAAATAAACATAAAATTTAAAACGAAATATTTATTTAGAAAATAAATAAACACATAATATAAAAAATAATATAATATAAAATAAAAATATTCTAAAAATAAATAAATTAAAATAATAATAATAATAATAATAATAATAATAACATACCCCCCCAAAAAAATTTAAATTAAGATTAAGATTAAAATTAAAATAAGAAATAAAAAAAAAAATAAACAGAGCTAATGGCGACACCCACACCGCAAATAGATCTCCATCTAATACACTGAGGAACGTGTCATGGTATAATAAAGTTGCATTAATTCTTGGATTTTACTTGAGACTCCTGTCCAGGATAAGAGAGTTTTCTCTTTAGCACCATACAGCTACTGAAAGTTTTCATAGTTATAACATCAAGATAAATAGATAACCACTGGGATTATTGTTGCGGTAGGTGGAGGACTCCCAACGCAATGCCAGCATATGTTTTGTGGAAATTAGTCCGGCTAGTAGGATATGTTTTTGTTTCTTCTATCTTTCTCGTAATAATCTCTTTTCTTTTATAATCAGTTCCTCAATACTCTCTATCATATAATCTCACAAAAGAAACCCGACACCGCTTGTATTTACTCTATAGCCGTATGGATTTTTATCACAGTCATCTCAGATTACTTGCAGCCCATTTTCATGCCCACAATGTGAAAGTATTTGAGGTTCAAAGCTCACGGCTAATCAGAGTATCCCCATTTAATTAATCCTCTTAAATCCCTCTCTGGTCCTGCTGAGCTGTTGGTGCAGAGAAGGAGATTAGTGGAGCCGAGGAAGATATTATGAAAGCTACTCAAATGAACTGACCTATTAAATCACTTTTTACATTAGTAAATGGGTTCTATGGGTACCCACGAGTCTCCCCTTTACAGACATGCCCACTTTATGATAATCACATGCAGTTTGGGGCAAGTCATAGTCAAGTCAGCTCACTGACACACTGACAGCTGTTGTTGCCTGTTGGGCTGCAGTTTGCCATGTTATGATTTGAGCATATTTCTTTATGCT
>CAKAOI010032035.1:0-15966 GCA_916701655.1 Sebastiscus albofasciatus | reverse complement strand
GGAAGGGGGGAGGAAGTGCTAGGGGCAGACTGAGGAGGGGTGTAGGGGGGAGGGAAAAGAAGGAGGAGAGATGGAAAGAAGGGAGAGGAGGAGGAGTGGGAGGGGAGGGGAGGTGATGCTGTAGAGACTGGCGCCCCCTGTAGCCGGAGGAGAGACACACAGCGAGGCCCTGATGTGTATGTGTGTGTATGTGTGTGTGCGTGCTGTCAGACACAAAGAGGTGCATGCTGCTGAGACAAAACAGGAAGCTAATTGGTTGAACTGGCCACAGGTCAGTTCAGCATTTGCTCACCTGAGCTGTGATCACATGAGGAACAGTGGGGAAGAGAGGAGGAGAGGAGAGAACAGGGGGAGAGAGAGAGAGAGAGGGAGTCAGCAGAGAGGAGGAGAGGAGAGAACGGGGGGAGAGAGGGAGTCAGAGAGGAGGAGAGGAGAGAACAGGGGGGGAGAGAGGGAGTCAGAGAGGAGGAGAGGAGAGAGCAAGGGGGGAGAGAGGGAGTTAGAGAGGAGGTGAGGAGAGGGGAGAGGAGGAGAAGGGACATGCAGAGGGGGGTCGTGAGCAGGTTGTAATGGAGTAACGGCTGCGGCAGAGTCGCTGATGGCGCCCCCCGTAGGAAACTGGCAAGAACCGAACCGCCATGAGGGGGGGAGTAAAAAATAATAATAATAACAAATGTGCACGAGTGTGTGTGTGTGTGTGTGTGTGTGCTAGTGGAGGTGACACTTGTCCTGTTGTGTTGAATCTACAACATTTTCATCATGTACTTCACATCCTCTGAATATTGCATGTCGCTGGAGGTCATCTGGATCAGGGTGGCACACACACCAGGACAATGAGACCAGCACAGAGACCGAGGACGGAGGGAGGGAGGGAGGGGGAGGCTAAAGAAAGGCCTTACAGACTGCGGGGGAGACAAGAGGCCTCTTCTGCAGTGCTGGTGATGGAGGGGAAGGGGAGGGGAGGGAGGCTGAGGGGGGAGGCATAGACCAAGCGGGGGTCAGGTTTGAGAGGGGTGGACTGAAGAGAGAGAGGGGGAGGCAACAGAGAGAGATGGTTGTACACCTACTACCAGTGCCTCCTGCAGGTAGAACGGCCTCGCTACACATGCACACACACACACACACACGCACACACACAGAGTCCAAATGATTGATAGAAAGAAAATGATGAAACTGAATGATTCAGTAGGCAGAGAAAAGAAAGAAAGAGAACTGTGGCCAGTTGTGAGACTGAAAAGAGGAGGACATGTGAGAGGGGAGATGCACCAGAATAAGGACGGGACATAAAGGAGGAGAGGAAGTCACCAGGGGGAGAAAGAAAGAGGTGATAAGATAGCAGACGTCTGGTGGACAAAGTAAATGGTGACATGGTGGCTTTAAAGGCAGACTATATGTAAGTTCTGAAGAAGAAGAAACACGCTTCCCTTCTTCATCTCATTACACTGAGGGGCGTTGCTGCTGGACACCAGTGTGGGAACCAGTTCTGTTATACTGGTCATACTAACTGGTCCTATACAGTTAGTATGATCCATCAAGTTATGGTAGATAGATAGATGCTGTGTAACTGACATTAAAACTACTGTAATCAATTTTAATTTCAACAGGTCAAATGGGTCACATGGGTCACATGACTGTATGTGAAAGGGCTGCAGCTCTCCTCAGCTCTACGGAGCTCTTTTAGCTCTTTGTTTTGGTTTTCCAGGCTGCAACTTTACAGTTTTGGTCCACTCTCACCGCTCTCATCCTTTCACTCACACATATGGACATTTGGGGGCGGCGCCATTTTTATTGGAGGTGCAAACACTGGAGGTGGAGGTGGAGGTGGAGGTGCATGATATGCATTGTAGCAGGCAGCAGCGTGGGTAGAGCATGACCTCACCGTGAAACAGTGAAAAACCCATTGTCCACTGCCAGCTCAGCAGCAGACAGACAGTTAGAGACCATCAGCTGGTGAACATAGTGGAGCATTTAGCAGCTAAAGAGACAGATATTTCTCTCAAGAGTTGGTGGAGACCAATACAGAGCTAAAAGAAGAGTGATCATTAGACACCTGAAGGCCAGAAACACAAATGAATGCTAATGTTGCTCCGTGTCTGCTGGATGTGTAAATGATCTACCAACTACCACTCTCGTCTCTCCTACCTTCTTGAGCTGACTCAAGAGGAAATTAAAGCAAAATTCACTGCGCCATTATCTTGCAATCAACACTTGTGGCGGCTGTTCAGCAAAGGTTATGTTGTCTGGCTTTAATGGAAATAGCATTTTTTATTGTTTCTATGTTAGTGTTAATGCAGCATTGTTTTCTGCTGGCATGCTTTATTAGCATATGTGACTGAAGTCTGGGGAGGATTAAGATTTAAGAGAATCATATGACCCTGAAACTCTTTCTGCTCTTTCTGCTCTTTCTGCTCGTTAACCTTTAATCCTCTCTAATACTCCTCCTGAGTCCCAAATGGATATTATTAAATATGTATGATTTGGCTTTCTAATATGACATACTTGGCCTTTCATTGTCCTAAAAAAAAGTCACTATAATAACCATACAGCTTTCTTCTAGGAGAGTGCACTTGACTCATAAAAAAATCAAATCTCCATCACTGATGAAGAAAAGAAAAGAACGGAGTAGAGGAGTTGATTGGTGCTTTATGATGACCACTGACTGTAGGGCATAGCAGTGCACCACTGTATCACTGCATATAACAGTGGGACATACTGTACTAATAGCTTTATTGTATACATATACTGTATATGAGTGTGTGCATACACTGCCTGCAGGTAGCCAGCATCAGTAGGCCTATATGGCTTTTGGCCAGAAGATGTCACTATACAATAAGAAATAAGTTGCAGTCATCTACAACATTTACTACCGCACAAATGTTAGCTCTATTATTGACATCATAACGAATCATTTAAAATACTTCCCCTACATCATTTGGGAACAATATACAAATTATACAAAACATGTCATAATTTAATTTGTATTTCAGTTTTAAATGTTTGCACACAATCACTATAATATGTTGTATATAATATGCCATGAGGCCCTGCCAGGGCTTTCCCCAACATTTCTTTATTGTAGAAATCATCAGCTATGTGTGACAACATGACAAAACAGAACAGGACATTATGGTAATTATAAGAGTCTCTAAAAGATAGAAAGACAAAAATATAAAATCCTGAAGGGTTCAAATGATGAGCGAGACCTTGAGAACTTGGCTTTATGGATGTGAAATTTCCCCAATAAAATAAATAAATGGACAATCTGCTGAATTTTCTGGGTTTTTTGTTGTTTTTATTTTCATAGTATAATATGACATTCTTGGCTTCCAGCTTAATTGAATGAGTGGTTTGATGAGATGTGTACTGTCATTCATAAAATAGATGTTTGGTTGTTTCTTTAATAATTCACATTTATTATCAAGAACCACAAATCTTGGGACGAAGTTGTTAGTGGGATGAATATTATGTCCAATTTTGTATTGTAATTATTTATATTTATTGGGGGTAACACATTTATATGGGAGAAGCCATGTTGTTTCCCCAGTTAATATTATTAGAGAACATAAATGTCCCAGTGAGGGCTCTTATTGTGACATCCAGGCTGAGAGAGGGACAGTCTTTTATTTTGAAGAGAGAGAGATAGAAGTTTTTTTACATTTATCCTTTGATATTGCAATATATTGTTATCAATTGTTTTTATTTATTTGTTTGTTTTATTGACACAACAAACATTAATTACTTCTGTATTGTTTTCTACCATTTTCATGCATCTCTCTTTTTAAATATCGATATATTGTAATTTGCTTAATTAATTGTATATATATATATATATGTTGCTGTTTTTATTTTGTTCTTTATTATTATTATTATTGAATCGACGCTTTGGCAGTATTGTTCACCTGACAGTCATGCCAATAAAACACATTGAATTGAATTTAAATTGAAAACTGAGAGAGAGAGAGAGAGAGAGAGAGAGACAGGGACAGCTGTCTGCATCTTGTTGTTGTTTGATTGTTTGTTAATTTGCTTCGTTTCCTGTTTATATTGCTGTTCCAATTGATTGATTGAAAAATATTTTGTTATTTTATTTTTGTTAATGAAATGTAACTATTGTACATTTTCATAATTTGAATATGCTTTGGCAATATGTACAGTGTTACGTCATGCCAATAAAGCCATGTGAATTGAATTGAGAGAGAGAGAGAGAGAGAGAGAGAGACAGAGAGAGACAGAGACAGAGAGAGGTAGAGAGACAGTCTTTTATTTTGAAGAGATAGAGGGAGAGGGAGAGAGAGAGTCTTTTAATTTGAGGTCTCAGAGAGAGAGAGAGAGAGAGAGAGACAGAGAGAGAGAGAGAGAGAGAGAAAGAGAGAAAGAGGGAGAGAGAGAGAGAGAGAGAGAGGTAGAGGTAGAGAGGTAGAGAGAGAGAGTCTTTTATTTTGAAGTCTCAGAGAGAGAGAGAGAGAGGTAGAGAGGGGTAGAGAGACATAGGGCAGACTCAGTACTGGGTACTCAGTGCTCAGTAGTGGTGCAGCTCCAGCGGTCAGTATGAGAGGAGAGAAGTTTCCCGGGTGAGCCGGGCTGGTCGGCAGGAGGACCAACAGACCAGAGGACTGGAGACATACCGTGTTACCGGAGACATTGGAGACGTCGTGGTGACACACCGTGTTACCGGAGAAATAACGTTTACCTGGTGGATACATCCGCGGTGTTTGTCTCCAGAGCAGCAGCAGCAGTAGTGGTAGTAGTGGTGGTGTTGGTGGTGTGTGAGTGAGGTGTTTTGGCGGCGGCGGTCCGCTGCTAGCGAAACATGAACAAGAACCACCGAGTACCGAGCGACCGGTCTCTGAGCGCCGTGGAGGTGAAGAGCAAGGTAACGTTACCGTTAACGGACACTTCTAACTGTCAGTTACACTACTCACTCTATCTGTTACTCCTCCATGATGACTACTACTCCTCTGGCTAATTTAGCCTGCTAAGTGGCTTCATAGCAAGTTCTGCTGCTAAAGCTTAACACCGGGTTGTCACCGAGTAGAGGCTAGCTGGCTGCTAGCTCGCCATGTTGAACACCGGGATGTTGACCGGAGTTTATCATGTGAGGGAGTCTGAAGGTGTCACACCTGTCAGCCTCCTCTCTGCCCCTCTAACTAACACTCACTCAAAGTTTCACTCCACTTCTCCTTTCACCACCACCCCATGGGGCGTTTACTTACAATACGTTTGAACTAGCTATAGTTTAAAGGTGTTAACTTGTTGTGTTGTTGTCCTGTACAGGTGTGTTCAGGTGTCACACGGCCTCCTTCCGCCTGTCACATGCGGAGGACTGGGCCCTGAATGCAGCTCGCAACTAGTTTTTAACAACTACAGACGTTGTTGACACAAGCTGTGACCTATATGTTGGAATAGTTAACTATACCTATATGTTGTGATCCATATGTTGTTATAGTTAACTATACCTATATGTTGTTATAGTTAACTATACCTATATGTTGGTATAGTTGTGACCTATATGTTGGTATAGTTGTGACCTATATGTTGGCATAGTTAACTATCGCAATTTAAGTTTTTCCCCCAACCACTTCACTCAAAGGAGTAAAACACTCTTTATTTGACATTGTTCAGCTCCTTTCTGGGTCATCTGACATGTTTTGTCTACTTTTTTGGAAAATTATTATTTTTTTATTCCTTTTTTTCCCCAAACAAAGCATAACAAAACATAACACCGGTGCCATAATACTAAAAAAATTATATCTTACATTTAACATTTAACATTTAATATGTACATACATAAATACACACACCGTGTCCCACTCCCACACAGAGACAGGTCCAGCCTTCTTCCCACCCCCATAGAGGTAAAGTTACAGAAAAAATAACATAAAAATATTTTTTTAAATAATTTAATTAGTTAGTTAGAATTAAAAATAAGTACTACAGTAGTATAGTTTTAGTATAGTATTGTTCAGCTCCTCCAGTGTCATCTGACATGTTTTGTCAATTTTTTTAGGGGGGAAAATTCTTTTTTTTATTCCTTTTTTTCCAAACGAAGCATAACAAACATAACAAAAAAATAACACCGGTGCCATAATACAAAAAAATTATATCTTACATTTAACATTTAATATGTACATACATAAATACACACATACACATTACTTCCCACTCCCACACAGAGGTAAAGTTACAGAAAAAATAACACAAAAATATTTAAAAAAAATAATTTAATAATATATTTAATTAGTTAGTTGGAATTAAAAATAATAAGTACTACAGTCGTATAGTTCATGGTGGTAAGATAGAAACCTTTTGTTTTGTCTACTCCTGTCTGAATGCAGGTACTTACTAGAAACAGCCCTGGGGCCTGTTCTATAGTTACTATAACTCTGCTTTGTACTATAAGATGATGGGTGTCCAGGTTGGCAGTGAATTGTAGATCATCTTTTGTGAGCGCTGGGCAACAGTAACCACAACACTTAGTACTCCTCGGGCTCCGTCTCAGCCAAGTTGTCTAAAGATGAGACTCCTGCAGCCATTGATTCAGTCTGACCACACAGATTACTGCGTTACTCACAGCCAGCAACATGTCTAGTGGGAATGCATGTAGTCTTTCTCTAAAGGAGACATATCATGCTCATTTTCAGGTTCATTCTTGTATTTTGTTTCTACTAGAACATGTTTACAAGCTAAAATGTTCAAACAACACATTATTTTCCTCATACTGTCTGTCTGAATATGCCTGTGTTCAACCTCTATCAGAAACACTCCGTTTTAGCGCATTTCAATGGAATTGCAACAGAATTGCGTTGCTAGGCAACAGCTCGGGTCCATGTTTACTTCCTGTCAGTTGATGTAATTCACATACACTGCAACAGGAAATAAACTGGGACTCATTTAGTGTGTTTATGTTTAAAACTGTGAAATTGTCTAAATATTGTAGATTTGTGACATCACAAATGTACAGAAATCCTGACGGCTTGTTTCAAACACGCAGTTTCTGAATTCGGGCTATGTTTATTAATCTGTGGATTGAGCGTTTTGATACTTTCACAGTATTTATATACCACTTATATCTCTCTATAATATAAAAGACATGAAAATCTCACTTTTTACAACATGGGACCTTTAACCGAATACCAACCATTCTGTCAAACAGCTTCATTAGAATCTGATGTTCAGTCTCTGCATCCACAAACACAGAAACATAGAGATACACGCATCAAAAAGTCCACATTAATAATTCATCACATGTGGTGTGTTAGCTTGTCCACATGGATGACAGACTCTTGCATACAGCTTCCAGTGGTTTTGAAATTAGCTAGGATACCAGAACAGTGTGTACTCATCAGTCACAGCCCCACATCTCCAACCCTTTAAAGAGATGTTTCTTAAAATATTGTGTGCATACAGATACACGCAGATCTCGGCTATCTCACATTTTCTTTGGCCCTTAAAGGGGGCTCTATGTAAGAACTTGCGAGCGCGCATGACGTCACAGCCGTTGGATTTTCCCAGAAAAACCGGACCACATTCTTCACATCATGAGCAGCCTACAGTAGGGATGTCACGGTACCAGAAATCTAGTAGTCGATACCAATACCAGTGAATTTACACGATTCTCAATACCAATTCGATACCACGATACAAAAAACAAAAATACAATAAATTCCATGTAATTCAACACGCACTCCTTTTATTAAAACATTTAAACATGACAAAAAACAGAGGCATGTAGCCTTTAAGTAATAAATAAAAAGAAACGTCTATTAACATTGCAAAACAGAACAGTGGCATGTAGCCTAAAAAGTATTTAAAACAAACAATATTGTCTGGATGTCTGTCTTTGAGGTGCTTTGCTAAATTGGAAGTATTTCCTCCTTTGGAAAGACTGCCCCCATTAGATCCGGAAGAATCGCATCTCCAGTACCTCTCCGGTACCTCCGGTACCAAATGACCATTACAGGCATTGTTCGGTACCTTCGGTACTGAAGAAAACGAGTACCGTCACATTTTTAGAATTTTGGTACCGAAGTATCGGTTCTCGTGACATCCCTAGTCTACAGGCTGATAGAGGAAACCCAGAGAGTCACGGAAAGTCTATTTTTTTAGGTTCCAACCTGTTCACACATTGGCAATAAAAAAAACGATTAAAACATGTTTATACATGTAAGAACTTACAAAGAGTCCCTTTTAATTAACCAGTTAATCAACCTCCCTCATAGCCACGTGTGTTTGTACAGCTATGCTCACATGTGTATGCCTGTCTGCTCTGTCTCAGTTTGGTGCAGAGTTTCGTCGGTTCTCGCTGGATCGGTCGAAGCCGGGCCGCTTCGATGAGTTCTACGGCCTCTTGCAGCACGTGCATCGCATCCCCAATGTGGAGTTGTTGGTTGGCTACGCTGACGTGCACGGCGACCTGCTGCCCATCAACAATGACGATAACTACCACAAAGCCATCTCCACTGCCAGCCCCCTACTCAGACTGTTCCTCCAGAGGAAAGGTAAGAACAGAGGAAGGGCACATCTGCTCTACTATGGAAATACAAACAAAAGTATTGTTAGCTTTGAATAGTATGGCTTAGAATTATGGAATAGGCTGCTGAACAGAAACTTATGCGATTAAGCTTTGTGTATTTGGTCTAGATAATCAAAAAGAGAGTGATAAAGAGTAGATGAATATTTCCTCACTTCTCTCTGACAACCATTTATCAGACAGTCCAGGGGGTACTTGCCCTATTAGAATATCCTGTGTTGTCACTCAGGAGGTGTGTGTTTACTGTGCTACTACTGACAAGTTCAACGCTTTCTGTATACAGCACTGCTGTTGTTTCTTACGTCCTCGCTGGCTCTGATGTAATCATCTTTCCTCCATCTTTTCAGGCGCTGGGGGGGTAGTTAATTGTAGCACCTAGACGTTTGGTTGCTGTATTATTTGCTCATGACTTGCTAGTCTTTGTTTGCACGTGTTTTGGGATTAGCATAAACCTGTTTCTGTCTGACTACATGTATAAAAATCTTGGTTGAATTGATTTTTGAAGTGCGTCCTAGCTAATGAGTATGACCTGTTGAATGCAGGGGGACCCCGGGGTCTGCTGGCCGGGGCAGGTCGGGCCGCTCGCTCTGTTGTGTTTAAGCTGTCTCGCTGTGCCATATGACCCTATAGAAGCTAAGCCACTTTGTCAGGAGGAGATTAGTGGGGTCACTGTGTAGCGCTGCATGGGACTGTGTTTCAATTACACGCTCCAGACACTAGCCCCACGCTGGGCTCACTGCTGCTCACACACATACACACACACAGGAAAACACAGGAAAACACAGTCATGCAGGCATCACACACGCTGCCTTGTAGAAAAGATAGAACAAAGACAGAAGACACACACTAATGCAGCCACAACCCCCTGTAGACATGGAGACCCTGTTGCACTCAGACCCCCCTTCACCTTACAGCTCAGCACCAGTTGGTCACAGCTTTAAAGGCTCTGAGTGTGCGGTTGCAGCAGATTGTCAGCTTATAGATCATTTATTATATATCTGCAGACAATAGTTATTATCTCTAGTGATGCTCTATGGTGAGTTGAGGCTTCTCTACAGTATGTTGGGGATGGGAGGTTTACACCAGAAACGAACCGCACCAGAGTCTGCTTGGAAGCGGACCGAGGCCCACCATCTCAGGTGGACCAGAGTTCGGTTGTTTGGTCCGCACCAGAGTTTGAATGAGCTTTAACACCAGCCCAAACAAACCGTAACTGGACAAATAGACCTGAGTTTGTTTTAACCGAACCAAACGGGTTATGCATAAAAGCAACCTTAGGGACCTGTTCAGCTAGCAACGGGAGTCAATGGAGAGAGAAAAAAAGCAGCAGGAGCAGTTGGTGATGATTTTCTCCTTTAGTTGGGCATATACTGTATCACGGCTAGTTAGCGATACAACCCAAAGTTCTACCAAAGTTCAGTATCACTTTAACTGTGATTAGAGGTTACTGGTGACCAAGAAATGTATCCAGCAATATCTCTGTCAATTGTACTGCTAACGAAAAGATAAATACACCGGTGGAAAGCTGAAGATCTTGCTGTTCTAAAGGTGTAATAAATCACTTTCTGCAACATTTTGGAATATTTAGCGCCTATTTGGTGGCCATTTTGGAAAATGGCAGCCACGGCCCTCAGGGGCCAAATTGGCAGCACCCCGATATCTATATCTTTTCATAACATATAAACCTACATCTGTGCCAAATCTGTTGCTTTTATCGCAAAATGCACAGTTGTTGTGAATATTTCAGCTTAGCTGCCCCACTAGTATGTCGGGCCGACTCCGAACCTCTTAAACACTACTGTACTGAGTACTGTTTGTAGAACGTATCTTACATCTTTAAAATCTGCTCTCTTGGCAACATGATGTCAATTTGACAGAGGATGAGAAATTATTTCGTTTTGGAGAAATTGTTTTAATGTTAATAAGTCCTTCATAAATCTTGTTTGTTGTTCTCAGCACAAATGACCCTACGCTAACAGGAGATGGTCCTTTTTTTAAACCCTCATTTAACCAGGCGAGTCTTAGAAAGAGGGTAACACTTAGTCACACACCTGTACAACAGCCCTACCACAGGTTTCAGCTCTTGACTGCTGAGTGATTCCACTAAATCAGTTTGTGTTTAGTGCACCACAGCACATCAGTCTTACAGTCACAAACTGGCTTATAACACCACTAGACTACTACTACAACCTTTGAGATGGTAACAGAGAGAGGATGTAAATGTCTTAGATGGTCAGATGTGATGTGATTGGTCGTTATTGCATAAGAGCAGGACTTCAGACGGGGCAGCAGTGTGCGTCACAGTTTGTTATAACTTGGTCTTCATGGAGTAGTGCAGGGAACTCTTATCTATGTATTATATCACAGATATCTGGGGAATGTGTCTTAATCTCCAGTCTCAGTGATTGTAAACAGGTTTCTGACAGACAAACTCCGTTGATATAATGTGTCTGTTTAAAAAGAGTCTAGTCTGGGCACATTTCAGTCCATGCCTGTCATGTGAGGTTATTATTTATTTATTTATTCTTTTTGGTTCGATGGATGGATGTCAGGCTGTGAGGGTCTGGTTCTTGAATAAAGCCCACATTGTTCTTGTTTATGCATCAACGCTACATCACTGACCAGCCATTAACCTCGTATTGTGTGTGTGGATTCAACACACACCAGTATAACTCAGCAGCACCGGGGATCCCCTACAATCCCCCCATCCACGAACAATGTGTTGATGGTTATTGAGCTGGCAGCGAGGTGTCCACTGTTTACTGGTTGTCATGGCAGCAGTGAAGAGGCCTGTTCATAGGTGGATTAACAGTGCTTGAGTCCCTTTAAGGCTGATGGGAGCTGCAAAGCATGCTGGGAGCAGTATTACTAGCATTTGAAAAGACAAATTGTCTTAAAGGGACAGTTCACCCCCAAAATCAGATATACATATTTTCTTCTTACCTGTAGTGCTATTTATCAGTCTAGATAGTTTTGGTTTGAGTTGCCAAGTGTTGGAGAAATATAATACATTTGAAAAACTCTTTTTTTTCCGAGTGCCATCTAGTTGCATTTTATCGGAGAGAAGGTTGACATATCTACGGCTGATATCTCCAACACTCGGCAACTCCCACCAAAACTATCTAGACTGATAAATAGCACTACAGGTAAGAGGGAAAATATCTAGGTTTGATTTCGGGGTGAACTGTCCCTTTAAGGTCTTTCTGCAACTTAATCTGTCATTTGGATGTGTGTGATATTCTCATATAGCTACTTTGAGTAGTGTATGTGTCAGAGACTCGACACAAACCATCTGAATCAGAATCAGAATCAATAACCTCATAAAGACGCCCAGTCCGGGCGGCACATCACATGAGAGTTATTGAGAGCTACTTCCTGGTCCTCACTGTTTTTACTACGCTCGGTTCAAATGGGGAATGTTGTGGTCATTTGTCAGCTGTTGATGTTAGTCTATTTTTAAAGTAATATATTTATTTATATATATATTTAGTCCTTGTTGTCATATCAGTGACTGCTGACAAAGAGCAGCTTTGGACACATGACAGTTTCTGATCTTTTGCTAGCCCCCAGTCAGTCTGTCAGTTGTTGTTTATCATAAATCCTTGTCTAATATGAAGCTTCGATTGGAGAGAATCAGTAGTATGATAATGTGATACTTTGCTTTACTGTATATTATAAATAACCAAACATAAAGTGATCGTCACAAGACAGTCACAAAGTAATGATAAGGTGCTGCACCTTGTTATAGCTCTAGTGTGCTTCACATCTCATCCTTCCAAATTCTGCCTCAGGTGTCCCGTCTGTTGATTATGATTCTATTGGATTGCAAAAACTTCCGGTAGAAGTGCGTTGTTTCAGTTGGTCATGCAAGGCCTGAGGAAAGAAATGTGAAATGTTGCATTTCAGGTATAGTTTCTGGTCCTGGGGAAACTGTGAGTGACGCCCAGGTTTCTGTTTGATTGGCTGTAAACCTGGTTGTCAGAAGGGATTCTCCTGGGTTCAAGTGGCGCCCTGTTTGCCTGTATTAGTCATGCAGAACATTAGAGCGCACACACACACACACACACACACACACACACACACACACACACACACACACACACACACACACACACACACACACACGTACGTACGTACACAGAGTTTCTAGGTTGTCATTCTTGTAGTGGTGTCAGCTTTTCAAGCATATCTCTCTCAGGGCGTGGGTTTGTGTGGTGACGCTGCTCACACAGTTTCTGTCCTGAATGGACCGTAACTCTTCCACACTAACGTGGAGGGACAGGAATGCTTGTATTTGCGTATCCCAGCAGGGACTGCCTTAGTAATTAGTAACCAGCGCATGAATCATCCCGCCAGAGAAAAGGAAATGTACAGTGTGAAAGTACAACATAGAGGACAAAGTCTACCCACCCTGCAAAGCAAGCACTAGAGCAGGATAACAGCAGCGGCTCTGAGGGTGATAAGCAGTGTACCCAGGCTGGAGAGACGCTGCTCAGTGAAAGAGATGAGGGGAGAATGTGACAGTCACACAGAGCCAGATGAAACAAGGAAGACAGTGTGGTGGTGACCAGCGCCCAGGAAGTGCACCAGTCGTTGATCCCGACTTTCGTAGTGGCCAAATGGCAGTACTGCAACTTCCGTGTCAGTCACGTGATGCACTGGGCCCAAAAAGACTTTTTCCCAAAGACTTATATTGGGAAAGAGATGTCTGTAACTCAGCGGAACATTTTTTTTGAGGTGAATCAACTTCCCAGTACGAACACCTAAGATAGCCCCTATTAAGAAAATTAAGTTTTTTAAGTTGTAAAATGAACTAATAGCTGACTCCAGTTATTTTCCTCGACATAATGAACACGCATCAGACCCACGAGACTGCGCCGCCCTGCACGCTCATGTGACATATCTGGGTTCTGCCTGCCACCTTCCTGCTAGCTGTATGCGGCTGTAATAATGGATATATTGGCTGTAATTCATCACTTTTATTGTCTTATAATACACCCATGGGCTGCATGCTGTAAAGCCTGTGCCATGAATGTATTCATACATTCCATTGATGTAACGTACGTTAATTAATATCTACGTTTCCAAACAACCTAACGATTGATTATTAAATTACCATTGCAGCGCCGCTGTCTCCTAAACAAACACAAACTGCTGCGGTTAGTAGGCTAGGCTACTACAGTAGTAGTATCAGTGGACGCGCGGTAAACTCGTGTACGCAGCGTTCATGTGAGAAAGCCGGGATGGCGGCATGACGCAGCGTGACGACTGTGACCCCGTGACCAAGTCATGTGACCGAGCGGACGCCACAGCGCATGTTCCATGTGCCCAAGATCCGCAAGGGCCCCGCCTCCAACGCTGTATCCAGTTCTCTTAATACATCCATGGGTGGTGATGGAGGAAAAGACTTGGATGAAAGAAACAAAGCCTAAAAAGTTATTAGAAGTGAGGAGAGATTTATAGCTGGAGATGAAGGATTAAAGAAAGAGAGAGAGACAAAGTGATGGCAGGTGTAATGGATGAAGTACAGGAGAGAAGTTTAGGAACACAATTTGTGAAAATAATAGAAATCAGCCACCCGTGCTTTGGATCTCAAGTTTTTCCACAGAGCATGAATTATTCCCTCGGATGCTGTGAGGGAACGATGAGGAGGAATGCGTGGAGGAGGAACATGTCTCAGAGCTAATAAGAGAGATGGAAGGATGAAAGGGAGACAGAGTAAACAGTATTAAAGAGTGAGTAATGTATAAGGCATTGTTTAGGCAAGGCTTGTAATTAGAGATGTGGGGAAAGGAGAGGGAGTAGTGTAAGTGTGATAGGAATGCAGCGAGAGAGGGGAGGATAGTGGGAATAGTATTAGTGAGGGAGGAATGCAGAGTGAGGCCCAAGCTGGGGAGGGTGGGAGAGAGAGAGAAAG
This sequence comes from Sebastiscus albofasciatus, assembly GCA_916701655.1. Classification (NCBI taxonomy): domain Eukaryota; kingdom Metazoa; phylum Chordata; class Actinopteri; order Perciformes; family Sebastidae; genus Sebastiscus; species Sebastiscus albofasciatus. The sequence goes on along the minus strand of CAKAOI010032035.1, from coordinate 1,519 downwards.
AAATAAAGAGAGGGAGAGAGATGGAAGGAGGGGGGGGGGGGCATTTTGGGTGGAATGTGGCCAGCCTGTGATCACGTCTGCTGGCTAGATTAGACAGGACAGGAGGCCAGACTGGACCCTGGGCTCCAGAGCCTGGCTCCGTCAACAGGGGGTATAGATAGACAGAGAAAGAGATGGCCAACAGTCCAGGCAGCAAAAGAAAGAAAGAAAGTGGAGAGAACATTTCAAACGAGAGAGAGAGAGACCTACAACGTTACTCTCCACCCTCTGAATTCTGGCTGCATGAGACTTGGAGGAAGGCTGGCTTAGATGGAGGAAGAGTAGGGGGGAGACGATTGCAGCCCAGACTCTCTGAGCTGAGACATTCTGACAGTGTCTGTAACAGAGTTGGTCAGAGAAGATGAATGGATAGATGGAGGGAGGGAAACAGGAGGAGCTCTGAAAAAAAACCCAGACTGCACGAGAAAGGAGGGAGAAACTAGAACTTTGGATCAATGCAGAAAGAGAAATGGAGAGGTGATGGGGAGAGTGAGGGTGAGTCAGTGGGTTATACTGGCAAAGAGAAAGCAAGAAAGTGGACTGTTGACCACTTCAGACCATAAGAGAGAAACTGAAAAATAACAAAGAAGGAAGGGAGGGGGGTGGAGGGAAGGAGGGAAAGGTAGGAGGAAGTGAGCTATATAAATGCAGCTAAGGAACAGGAAGTACTGATTGTGTCAGGTGAATGTGGACATGCTTTAAAGCTTCAGTAGGCAGTATATTTTTGGCATCTTTGGGCAAAAATTTCATAATAACCTTTCAGTAGGGGTGTGACGATTCACTAAGCATACAATACGATACACGATATTGGGTTCATGATCTCGATACGATATTATAATGCGCTGTTGGCTGCCGAGCCAACGCGCTGTCGGCCGCCGAGCCAACGCGATGTCGGCCGCCGAGCCAACGCGCTGTCGGCCGCCGAGCCAACGCGCTGTCGGCCGCCGAGCCAACGTGCTGTTGGCCGCCGAGCCAACACGCTGTCAGCTGCCGAGCCAACGCGCTGTTAGCCGCCGAGCTAACGCGCTGTTAGCCGAGCATCAGGGAAAAAGAAGAAAAAACATACATGACCAACACTGGACTATCAATCAGCTGCGCAAGTAATGTATTCTTAGATGGTATTTGAATGAGGATTTGTTAGAGGACTGACGGATGTAAAGAGGGCAGCTATTAGAGTGATTGATGGCACGATCTTTTTTAAGGTGATTTTGGGTGGAGTGTTGCTGTGAAGACCATGGATGGTAGATTGTTGAACAAAGAGAGGAGTGTGTAGTTATTTATCAGTATTTAAAATGAAAATCAAGTGGACTGAAAGGTGTGAAGATGTATTACATTGAGTACATTAATAATCAGGGATATCTCTTCATTTTGACTTGCGGGCAGACGGATGCATTTCTCTCTGATTTTTAATTAAAAAGCATTCTTTCTGTCCCCTGGGCTTGCTGCTACAGTCATATTGATATGAAGCATGATAACTGAT
>CAKAOI010032034.1:33804-65679 GCA_916701655.1 Sebastiscus albofasciatus | reverse complement strand
ATCTGTTGTTTGTTCTGTCGTGTTCCTATCAGCTCACTTGATGTCAGTTGATGTCAAACATGTTTGAAACACTTGCGAGGTTCTCAGATCCACATTACATCAAGTCGCTGACATGTTACTCAGAGGGGTTTGGCGTACTTGCCAACCTCGAACCAAAATCTGAGTTTCAGAGACTTGGTTTCCTGCATTCTGGTGACTTTTAAAGAATGAAAATAACAAAATAATAAGTACACTGCGACATCATTTTTAATTTTACCTTTAATTTTTAGGAAAGTAAAGTGAATAATTCGCCCCCCCTGGCGTAAACTAATAATCATCCTTTTTTATTCATTTTTTTCCTCCTACTGGAGTATTTATTTCACTTAGTACTCTCCATTTCTCTCTCCGTCTCTCACTCACTGAAGATCCTTTCAGACACAATGCGACAACCCCACCACTGCGCTCTGAAACCCGTTTTTGCCACACCACGACGGCTTTTCGCAGCTCAAACGAGCTCAAACTGCGCTGTGTCGACAGTTGGTGAAGCTCTATTGTCGTCTGGGTGGAAACAGTAAGGATTATACACTCTGTTCAGTTCCAGAAATAGGTTGAGATAACGAAAAGGAAAAAAAAAGTGTGAAAATTTGCCATAAATCGGTAGAAATACGGGAGAATTGTGACCCCGAGAGGAAACCGGGAGAGGACAATGAAAAACGTGAGTCTAGCGGGATAATCGGGAGGGTTGGCAAGTATGGTGACTGGTAATAATAATAATATAATAATAATAATAAACATTTTACCTATGTAGCGCCTTTCAAGAAACACAAGGACGCTTTGTCTAAAGCCTATACTAAAAAATAGTATAGGTTTAAAAGCTGTAGTTTACAGAGAGGAGCTTTTGTTTTATACTTACTGTATATATTTACTATATTTTATTATAATAGTACAATACAAGTCTTGCTCTCAGCAACTTCTCTTTGCTATGAATACAGTCTGTCTTGTGAAATACTCTCTTCTTCTTTTCTCCTTCCTTCTTTCACCTCCACTTTAACATCTTCATTCGTCTCCTCTCCTGTCCGTCTCCCCTCACTAACTCCCCCCTAGCCCTCATTCCTCCCTTTCACCCTCAGGCTCTGGTTCAGTCCTATCTGAGCATTGATTTTCCAAAGAGCTATCAGAGTTGTCAAGGCCAAGCAGAAGTGCTCTAGTCAGGCACACGAGTTATGAACGTTATTAAGAAGATGCTTCTGGAAGGAGAGCGTCACACTGTTCATAGAGTTTGTATCTTTGACTTTCTATACAGAATCACTTTTACAGCTACAGCTTCATTGTAATACGATACACCTATCTCCTGATTCAATACCTCGGTGGCAATTCAATATGTATTGCAGTTTTTAAGTAGACCATGGGAAAAAGTTGAATCATATGCTTCTGGGGACTTTTACTTTGGAAAATCTCTAAATTAATACAGTGAAAATGTTTGATTTTCAGCATGTATGTAGTCAGAGATGTCCTGAAGTCAAATATATCAGTCAGTGTCAGGAATTATTATTACATTTTTCTCCACCAGCCAAAAGTCAAAGAATAAAGACAGTTCCCTCACAAAATAGTGGTATTTTCTTTTTAATTTATAAGGGACATGTTATGTTTTATACTTCTGGTGAATATAATCCATCAATCTTATTTCCATATATGTATTTTGTATAAACAGTTCCCTTTGTTAACACCTTGTTTTGAAAACCGGACGTAGTCACACGTGTCTAGTTCCTTTAACGTCTCCAAGGTGGTCTCTAGCTCTCCCGTCAGCTCCGTTCTCTTTATCCATCCATGGTCAGCTCCATCAGGGCCGTTTGAATGCAGAGAACACAAATGTCAGTATCTATGTGCTCTACAGTCGTAGCGTCGGCCCATTTGACCACGGAGATGAGAGCGACGGCCGGCTCGACCGCAACATTACCACGATACGATAACGTTTCCTGTCCGTGACAGAGTTAGCATGCAGCTTTAGCCGTGATGTCTAACTCTGCTTTTCCTGTCAATGTGTGAAACCCAAAGTGTTTCCATCCTTTACTGGATGTGTAGTGTTTACCACGCTGGATTTAACATGTGAGGGTGCAGGTCGTATCCACGCTGACACTCCACTGTTTTGTACTACCTCCGGTTTTCCACCCCTCACGTAGTGTTGTGGATGTCTCTCAGAGGTTGTTTGTGTGTGTGAACATTTTCCTCTGGAGGTAGTGGCAGGGTTGATGGATTTAACATCATGGCCGCCTGCTAGCGACCAGCTTCGGGCTGCAGCCGGCGTCTGTATGACTTCTGGAGAGCAGGACGGAGCAGAATTGAACTTCTCTCAAGATGGAGAGCTTCGGTCACAGGAATGGTGGCAGTTATTTGTGATTTGTGTGATGGATGTGATGTGGTGTGTGTGTGTGTGTGTGTGTGTGTGTGTGTGTGTGTGTGTGTGTGTGTGTGTGTGTGTGTGTGTGTGTGTGTGTGTGTGTGTGTGTGTGTGTGTGTGAAGGTATGCTGCTGATGGCTAAGCTGTGCAGTCGTTCATCCTTCCAGCCCGGCTGCCTGCTAAGCTCCTGTATTCATCTGAAGCTGTTTACATCCAGCTATAGGTCAGGCCTTCCCTGCTCAGCACCGCCACTGACAATCTCTCTCCACAACAGGCCAAATAAACTGCTGTGGAGACCTGAACATACACACATACACATACATGTGAGGACAGCATGTCACAGATTCACAGAGAGGACCTGTCTGACTAATAATATTGCCAAAAACGTACTTATCTGAATATTTGCTGGGTTTTCTCTGTAATATTGTTGGTTTTGGACCATTTGTCGGACAATCAAGTAATTTAATGATGTCATCATGGGCTGACATTGTGATGGACATTAATCACTATAGACCAGAGGTGGACTCGAGAGTCACAAATGTGATGACTTCAGACTCGACTTGCAGCTGGACTTGGACTTTAACACCAATGACTCGTGACTTCACTCTGACTTGAGCCTTTCCACCTAAAAATACCCATACTTACCAAAATACCCCCTAAACCCAAAGATTAAAAACTGTGTTATTTAAAAAGTAGGGATGCACAATCTGACTTTTTCAGTCCCGGTAGAGTTACCTTGGCTTTGGGTATCAACCGATATTGAGTACCGATCCAATACCAGCATTTAATTAACTAGCTGTATGCCCCACTGGAATTACAATTCAAGTGTAAACCTTTTAAATGCAGCGACAAATTGGTCAAAACTTAAACAGGAATTAAAATTCCAATATATAATGTATATAGAATTGAATTGAATAGATCGGCCCCATGTCACCGATACCCAATCCAACCATTTCAGTTTCAGCCTGATATCCGATCCGGTATCGGTTCATCTCTATTAAAAAGTTTGCCACAGATCAATTCATTTCCTGAATAAACTAACGTTAATGTTCTTCATCCCCAGCAAGTCGACACTTAATTCCCCATATCCACTTTGTTTGAACCAATCCGACAGCATCCACTCAAGTTGCTGGAGAGAACAATGAAGAACTAACGTTACGTTACTGAGAGCCAGTTGGAAAAAATTATACCAAAGATAATTTTGTTTGCGAACAAAAACTACGCCATCATCGACGAAAAAGGAATCGCAGTATGCAAAACGTACGGGCTGAAAATTACAGAAAAAGATGCAAATGGCATTACATTTGGTGATTAGGACTGAAAACTCAAAGTTTAGGACTTGAATACAAAGAGTTGAGACTTACTTGTGACTTCCAAAACAACGACTTGGATTCATTGATAAAAGACTTGATAGATTAATTGACAATGAACATAATTGGTTACGGTATATCATTAATAATATATAAAATATAGAAATAAACAAATTCTTATTTAAATAGCTGGAGCGAGTAGATGTTTGGCATGTTTGCTTTTTAAGTGACTCAGATTAATTAATACTCACAGTTCAATTGATTTTCTGGTGATTAACTAATCGATTTATTGATTGATAATATTATTGCTTTGTGGGTAAAATACAGGAAGTCATCCGCCCTTAAAGGGAAAGAAGAAGAACTGTAATAATGTCCTGGGTAGGTTTAACTGTCAGCAGGCTCTCTCTTTGTTCCTAAAGGGAAACAGAAGGCACTCTTGTATCACACCGGTGGGAAATGTATGAGGCAACATTCAAAAGACAAATCTTCATGAGAAGTTGAGTTTGCTGAACACCAGTCAGTGTTAACTCTGCTTTAAGAGAAACAACAGACGCTAAAGCTGAAGTGAAAGGCTTGCTTTTCAATATAATCTTCTTTTCTTGCGGAGGTATCACCGCTTGTGAGAATCAAAGTCTGAAAAAGAAGCTCCTTTGCAAAAAAAAAACAGCTCACACAGGAAGGGCTGGAGAATTGAGCTAAAGGGAAAAGAGAGGAGAAAGAAGCTCCTTTTGAAGTTGCTGTGTGCTCTTTGTTCTTACTTGAATGAAGACTCGTGGTATGAAAGTGTTTAATAGTGGAGTAGAATAGTTTGTGAAATGCATTAATATCTCTGGTGTTAGGATTTATTTCAAAGTGGCATGCCGACTCCGTATTTAAAGAGTACACGGCAGCATTAGCAGACACGCTCCTGCTGCTGATAGCTTTCTCTTTCCTCCTCTATCTCATATTTACTCTGTAAAACACACGGTTGAAGTAGTTTACTCTCATACACCTTTAGCAGAAAGCAGCTGTTTGCTTTCCTTCTCTTCCACTTAGCTGGAGTATTCAGCATCAGCTGAAACTTTGGCCTGTCCCTGTGCTTTTTCTAAGTGCTAATGCAGCCATATTTATAGCCTGATGCCCAGGGGATGCAGACAAGGCCTCTGGCAAATGGTAAAACAGCAAATGTACATTTTCATAGGTTATTAAGCATTGATTTTCCCCCGGATTAAGAGGCGTCGTAATGCTAAGCAGTAGAAATTGGAAATGTGTCCCGATATGCTGTTATCAGCTGGCTGGAGGAAGCTGGAGAGAGTCAAGGCAATGCCCCGCACATATGTAAGGACACGCACACACACTTTGCTGCAGTATTAGGGATGTACTGATCCGACTTTTTAAGTCCCGATACCGATACAGATACCTGGGCTTTGTGTATCGGCCGATACCGAGTACCGCTCCAATAGCAGTGTTTAATTAATGAGCTGTATGCCTTAGTGTGGAAGTGACTGGATCATTCTTTATGTGTAACCATCAGGCTTGACTTAAACATTGTTTTCTTAACTTTGTAAAACAAAATGTAACAAATAATATTTTTTTTTTATTTTATTTATACATATTTAATTTGTATTTATTATTAAAGTAATAAATCGTACACCAGCAACTTTGTAAAAAAAGCTTCACAAGTAATAGAATTTTTTATTTATTAATAAAATAATAAATAGTACACCAGTAACTTGGTAAAAAATATAAAAAATCAACAGAATTTTTATTTATTATTAAAACAAATAAACCGTACACCAGTAATTGATAAAAAATCTTAAAAATTAACAGAATTTTTATTATTATTAAAATAATAAATCGTACAACAGTAACGTGGTAAAACGTCTTCAAAATTAACAGGAATTACAATTTCAGTGTTAACATTTTTAATGCAGCAACAAATTTGTAAAAATGAACACATTAATTAAAATTGCAGCATATAATGTACATAGTATATAAACATAGAATTGAATTGAATAGATGCGAGTCATTATCAGCCCGATATGCGATACTAGCCCGATGTCAGGTATCGGTATCGGTGGATTCCTATGCCGTCTATCTGCTGTCGTAGAGGCACACATTCCCAGGAAGCATGTGTGAAATGAGAAAGGAGATGGAGAGGAATATATATATCTAGAGAGAGAAAGAAAGAGGCGGATGCTTCTTAAAAAAAAATCACATCTAATCAGCATATGAGCAGCCTCTCCAATTAGCTCTCCTTATTATTCCAATCTGTCAGATGGAAGGGAGCACAGCAGAGAGAAATCAAACATCCCCAGGCCATGCACATTTAACATATCCTCTCAGGATGGCAGGCAGGCAGGCAGGCGAGCGGGCGGACTGGGAAATTAAACAGGAAGATTTCCAGAGAGAAACACGCTGGCTGTGTTGTACACCTGCAGCTATCATACAGCGAGCTGGAAATTTGACGGAAACAGTTTGGTGTGTGCTTGTTTTATCTTCCCTCGCTAAATACTGAAAAATATCCACACGCTGGAAGACGGCCAAGAAAATAATGGAGTCTGAGAGGCAGTTTTTTATTTTTTACAACAGTCCACTTGGAGTGCACTTGGGTGGGATGACTTGCATTTGTCTGCAGGAAACTATCAAAAATGATAAGGATTGCACTTTACTTATAGCCGGTGCTGAGGTCCACTTTTTACACTCTGCTGGGAGTGTGCTTCACCTCACAGAGACACTTTGATTTATAGCTTTATAGCTAGGGTCGCTACTGTTCTTCAAAAACATGCTTTGTGTTGTATTTATTGTAGGGCTGTCAATCGATTCAAATATTTAATCGCAATTAATCGCACGATTGTCCTTAGTTAATCACGATTAATCGCAAATTAATCACACATTTTGTCAAGTATTTAATCCTCTTATCAATATGCTGCTTTGTGTAAATGTATGTATATATTTATTATTGGAAATCAATTAACAACACAAATCAATGACAGATATTGTCCAGAAACCCTCACAGGTACTGCATTTAGCATAAAACAATATGCTCCAATCATAACATGGCAAACTGCAGCCCAACAGGCAACAACAGCTGGAAATCAATTTGTATGTAAGCCACATAATTGTGAACCAGGAAGTCTAAACAGTGGAAAACGCTGTGTAGGGAGGAGGTTGGGGTGGATTGGTGGGTCAGAAAATGCACGACAGGAACCGCTGTTCATGTCCCGCGTGGAACCACAAGTCAACGTTGATTTATTTGTCATGTACCTTCCGTACTTAATTTGCGACACTTCCGGAGTTATTTTAACCCAAATCGCGATCTTTTCCTAAACCTAACTAAGTAGTTTTTATCACGTAACTTCTGTAGTAAAGCTACAGCACTTCTAGAGTTATTTTAACCCAAACCGTAATCTTTTTCTAAAGCTAACTAAGTTGTTTTTGTCACGTAATTTCTGTAGTTAAATTACGCTACTTCCGGTGTTATTTTAATCCAAACCGCGATCTTTTCCTAAAGCTAACTAAGCAGTTTTATTTTGAAAATACTGGGAAATTGACACGTGCGTCATATGTTGCTGGACATTCGTAGGAAAACACAAAACGTCATGAAAAAAAAGGGAAATGTGTGTCTATGTACAAATAGATTAAATTTCGTGGCTATTTCACAAACTTGCCATGAGACTGTGTTGACAATAGCGATGTTTGTAATGATAATGTTGAGGAAGTGTCTTTGGAGGGAGGCCTGAAGCGACGGACTGTCATGTCGATGACATGGTGACTTTCTCTCTAGATTTAGGGTCTTTTGGAGCTCGTTTAGCTGCTAGCTACTTTCATTGGAGAAGAGTTGGCAACACCGAGCTGGGTTTCTAGGTTGGATCATTTTTAAAATCTGTGTACTCTGCTGGTTTCTCAGTATTACTGACCATACCTTTAAAAGGTCCAAGAAGCGTCCTGTCAGGTTCTACTGTAGCTTGAGAGATTACCATTTTCTGTTACAAAATTCAGCTCTCTCAGAAAAATGAGAAATGGCTTGCAGGGGCGGTCTCAGTACTAGTGGAGCATAATTGCAGCCTCGATGCCGGAAAGGGATTTTTTTTCCACCGCTACCACTGTAATTATGCAGCTCCTTCAAAATCTTTTGGATTTGGTGCTTTTAAAAGCCCTTAAAAACATTTTCTGTGAATTAAAGATAATATCTGGGTATGAAAACCTGATCACAGCCATTTATGACTTTCAGAATATACTTAATATTGTATTATGTGGGCCAAAATCAGCTTGCGAGAGTAGCACTTACAATGTGTTCATGCATTGTCAGTAGATAACTGCTTATTTGCCTCATATACAGAGGGAAATAAGCGGTAATCTTTAGGGTTTCCCCAGCATACTGTATACATATACATTTTGAGCACACCTGGTTTTATCCCCTGAAGTTGAATGTTTTGTTTTATTACAGTGTATTATGTTTTTTACGATGTTAGTAGAGGTGGTCTTTGTTTCAGGTGTGGTGGCTCCACCTCCACTATTAAACACCTGCATCTGCTCTAGAGAGCAAAACAGCAAAACAAAGTGTTGTTTTACATGTTAGTCAATCTGGCCTTCCCCCATAGTCCCTACAGCTGTAAACACAAAGCTACAACTGAGATTTCTTATGTTTTTATGTGAGAAATCATGTAGAACACGTCCTCTCTAAAGTTTCTGATGTGATTCTGAAACCACTCTTCCTCTTTTGCTTGACTAACTTACAGCTGTGACTTAACTGTTATTTGGCAGAGCCATCGTTTGTTTGAGTATGTTAATGAACGTGGTTAATGACTGGGCATCTTAAAGCTTCGATAAATACAAAAAGTATATGGGGCAAAACTGGCAGACTGGTGGTGAATTTTAGTTTGCCCAGTCCAGTCGTCAGAAAAAAGTTACGAGCATTGTACGCTTCTGCAAATAACGGATACGTTGAATGATGACGTTTTTGCATTCGGTCAGAGCAAGTGATGTAGTCCATCGAGCGACGTGCAGAGTAAGTGACGTAGTAGGACATATCGAGCGTCTGTTATTGAACGTTACGTGGTATAATGAGGGGAGGTGGATGGGTCCAACAAACACAGGACTTTCACGCAGGACACCGCTGTTTGTGTCCCGCATGAAACCAAAAGTAAATGTTGACTTTAGGCTTGCTACGTAACGTTATGTAAGAAAGTCCGCTAAGGGTGGTTTGCTATTTAATTATGGTAGTTTCAGTGTTACCCTTGTTACGTTATTATTTGAACTCAAACCATGGTCTTTTTTTCTAAACTAGCTTAACTTTGATAATAAGTTCTGAATATTATCAATTTGTAGTATTAAATTCTAAAGTTGCTCAAGACAAAACATGAAACATTTTTACCAATAAATGATTATTAAACTTATTGAAAGTATATAATTTGTATTATTTTCATTAGTCTGATGGGTGAGCAAGCTGTTAATCTGGGTGGGCATGTGCACTTCCACACACATACAGTACATGGTATCATGTCATTTGTTGCATTGTATTAGATTGTGTACTCTAATAATAATAATAATACGTATAGTTGCCTACTTATGTCAGGATAAAATGACATATGAGGGTTTTTGCTTGTGATGCAGAAGGTGTCACAGAATGATTCAGTTTCATCAGTTCGACGTTCATGTTTGACTACATGGAGGGGGATGGCTGTTTTGTGTTAGCATGTGCAGCTGTTTGACCCAGATCTGTATGCGTCTTTCAAGGTCAAACCATGTCCACCGAATTAGACAGTCAATACCGTGTGATAGTGGTCAGTTTTAGCCCGGAGGCTGAAAATCACATTATGGTTGGAAACGTTTGCTGGCATGCAGAAGAGACGAAAACAAAGTTTGTACAGTAAGACGACATAAATCAGTAAAACCAACACTTTTATATCTGGTAAAGTTCTCTCTCCTTCTTCGCCGTCTTCCGGTCCTTTAACCAGAGATTTATTTCACATTTGTCTCGAATAAATATTGTTTCCAAGTGTCGGCGCTGCAATATCAACCTTATTGAATAATAAATTACCCTCTCTGTGAAATGCCTTCAGGTTAATAGACATTCAATGAATAAATAACAGGAAGACTCAACACCGAGTTAGGAGACAGGATGTGCGGCTTTTTTAATGATTATTTTAGGCCAAATGAATGAATTCTTTTGTGCTCTCAAATTGCAGTTGAGTGCACTGGTTGCTTCAGATTTTAATTAATGCACTGGGGTCTTTAATATGGATGTCGGTTGAGCCATATTGTGCTGGCAGCAGTTAAAAGAGAATTAATTCTCCGCTCCGACATTGTCTCTTTTAATTGAATAAATAAAGTCGTTTCTTGCTCAAATACAATTTTTTTTTTTCTAAGACTGATTATTTGAGCCAAAGCTTGATTATAAAAGGTACATTACGTTTGATGGATTTGATATCTTGTTTGCATTGATGGCATTTTATTACCCAAAGTTACAATTAATCTACTTTATATTTTATTCTGTCCACAAAGAAACTAATTCATATTCTTGTACATATATTTGTCTGTATGTTAAACGTAATGACTTTCTCATTTTGTTTCTAGTCCCCCTGCTCTTTTCCTAAAAACAGAAAACAAAAAATTTGTATTAATTAACAGTGTGCCCACAGTAAAAAAAACAAAACAAGATGTTTCTGTTATTTAATGGTGTATCTATAGTAAAAAAAAAAAAACAACTGAGCATTTTCTATTATTTAATTTTGTATATATATATATAAAAAAAAACAGAACATTTTTCTATTATGTAATGGTGTATCTATAATAAAAAAAGTGTATCTATAGTAAAAAAAAATAGAAAATGTTCTATTATTTAATGGTGTATCTATAGTAAAATAACAAAACATTTTATATTATTTAATAGTGTATCTATAGTGAAAATACAGGACACTTTATGATATATAGTATAAAAACTTTAAATGTTAAAAAACATGTATAATAACAGAAAATGTACTGGCAGCTCATGACCCGGACTTTGTCCTGTAATTAAAACATTAAAATTTCTGTTAATTTATTTAAAAAAAAAGAAAAAGACCATTTTGTTCAATATTGTATCATCAGCAATAAAGATATAACTTTTCTGTTAGTTAACGGTGTATCTACAGTTATAATAACTCTTGTTTAGACTTGTTTTAACAGGTTTTTTTTATCAATATTAATTTATAGGTCTTTCACAATTCTGTAAAAATAGTGAAATAGAATACCAAAGTTCACCTGCATCGTTCCCCTCCACCATCATGTTCACACGGTCGCTCAAATGCATCACAATCCCGGCGGGGGATCGTGAAACCGTTAACCGCGCTACCTCAATTTCCTCCGCGTCCATCACCAGCCCTTTAGCACCGCCATCTGTCTCTGAGGCGCGGTACTGTAGGGGAGAGCAGATACAGCTCCAGCTCCAGCTCCAGCATATGGATAGATTGAAATCATATCTCATAGCCTGAAACTATGTCAGGAGAAGTTATATCTGAGAAACAAGAGCAGCCTTCGCTTTTACAAATGGTCGGGGGGAAACATATTGTTTAAGTGCTGCCGGAGTGCAGCGATACGTCAGGTGTTTTAGCAACGCTTGTCACATTTCAGTTCAGTCACTTCTGATGAAACTTTCTCTCTCGTTCATCATCGACACGGTGCCTTGGCTGCTCTGTAGTTTTCTTCTCTCAGTTGATCAAAAACACTTAAGCCTGGAACACTCTTGCATGCGTTGGTGTTTCCGGAGGTGTCTGTGTGGCTGTTTTCTTTTATACTTGAACAGATTTTAAGTAAAAACTAAGAAATCTATTTGTACCAACCACGTCATACTAGCTAGTCGTGAAAGAGGATAACTAACGCTTCAAACTTACGTTACATTTTGATGAAGAAGACGTGGCATGGCCTTTTTCAAAGGGGCCCTTTGACCTCTGACCTCAAGATACTGTATGTGAAGCATATTGTTTTATGCTAAATTCAGTACCTGTGAGGGTTTCTGGACAATATTTATCATTGTTCTGTGTTATTAATTGATTTCAAATAATAAATGTATACATACATTTGCATAAAGCAGCATATTTGCCCACTCCCATGTTGATGAGAGTGTTAAATACTTGACAAATCTCCCTTTCTCCATTTTTAACATATAAAAAATGTGTGATTAGTTTGTGATTAATCATGATTAATTGTTTTGCAAAAATACCATTTTGAGTGCTCCAAAAATGACTCATGAAATTTTTGGTTTGGTTGAGTTTAGGCAACAAAAAACGCTTAGTTAAGGTTATAGAATGATTTCCTTCATGGTTAAGATTATCTAAAATTGACTGTAATTATCAGGAGATGGAACAAAAACGACAGGTTTTTCAGTCTTATGCCCAGATCGTGTTGTTTTTGAACTCATCACACTTCCATGCTGCCCCCTGCTTAGCAGGAATAAAACAGGATTACCCGTTATAGTAAAGGCCTTGTGTTTGGTAGGATCCTCTCTGAGCCTCCAATGAATAAGTTAAATCCAGTTCCCCCCTGAGGAAGCAGACCGACAGCCCATTTCCTTTGCCCACAGCTCTGCCAGGCCATATCTCAACGACATGGTTAAACGGATAGAGGAATAGATCGCCTGATGAATGGCCGCTCAAGCAGAACAACAGGGGACCACCCCCCCACCATCTCTCCTGCTGGCTCTCTGGTCCCCCCACTCCCCCTCACATTGTTTATCTTCTCCATCATCTTTACAACCTGGGAACATCCACACTTCTTCACTGGGGGGGGTAAACTGACATCTGGACTGTGTCCAGAAGATGGAGTGGACGGGTCTAAACGCTGTCAGAGAGAATGGGCTGCTCCGCTGATAATCAGGATTACGAGTTAAAGTAAACATCTAGTGGAGGCAGCGGTAGCTCTGGTTCAATCCTACAGTTTAGGATGTAGTTGAAGATTGGGAACGTGCTTCCCACAGTGTCAATGTGTGAGGTAATCTATGAATTTCTGCTTATTTAAGCAAGGACAACTCATGTTTCATCCATCTTTTCACGGCTTTATTCAGTACCCAACATTGTAATGAAGACTTCCTTTAAAGGTCCCATATCGTGCTCATTTTCAGGTTCATACTTGTATTTTGTGTTTGTAGTAGAACATGTTTACATGATGTAATGTTCAAAAAAAACTTTATTTCCCTCATACTGTCTGTCTGAATATACCTGTATTGACCCTCTGTCTGAAATGCTCCGTTTTAGTGCATTGCAACGGAATTGCGTTGCCAGGAAACAGTTTGGGTCCATGTTTACTTCCTGTCAGCTGATGTTATTTACATACACTGCAGCAGGAAATAAACTGGGACACATTTAGAATGTTTATGTTTAAAACGTGTAAGGGTCTAAATATTGTATATTTGTGACATCACAAATGGACAGAAATCCTGACGGCTTGTTTCAAACGCACAGTTTCTGAATACGGGCTGTGTGTGTTTCTCTGTATATTGAGTGTTTTGATAGTTTAACAGTATTTATACAGCACTTAAACCTGCTTTAAAATATAAAAGCCATGAAAATTTCACTTTTTACAATATGGGACCTTTAAGATATCTTATTTAGATCTGTATCAGCTTCTGTAAAGTGCTTGCAGGGATCCACTCATAAAGTAAAATACAATTAAATGAAAACTATTTAAAAATCACACATGTTGCATGTTCAGTAAGTTAAGTTTAGGCAACAAAACTACTTGGTTAGGTTTAGGAAACGATGGTGGTTTGTGTTGAAATAACTATGGAAGTTGCGTTACTTAAGTACGGACGTTAAATGACAAATAAATAAACGTTTGGGTTAAAATTAGGGCTGCCACTAAAGATTATTTTTATTGTCTGTTAATGACAATTCAAAGAACAATAAAAGGTACAAGTACAGATATATACGCTGGTACAAATAGAGATGAATGCCTCTCTGCTGCTGACAGAAAGATGCATACCACGGGGGGCAGTCGCTGTTATCTGGAGTGTTTGTGGGAGGTCAAAGGTCACAGGAGGGTTCACGGTGCGGTCGCTCCTTCGTCGTCACAGATTTGTTCAGACAGTGTTATTCAAACACTGTCAGAGGTGAAGCTGTGTTACTGTGTGTGGCTGATGGATGAGATAGCACATTTTACAAGAGGTGTGTGTGTGTAGCGGTGTCTTCCTATAAACAGATAAGGATCTATAGTGTGACAGCGTCCAAGCGTTTTGTAGACAGTCACATCTGTGCAGTGTCACTTGTTTCTCTGTGTCCTCCTACATCATAACAGAAGTCTTCCTAATGGACAGGAGACATTTTTCACTCAGTGACAAGAAACTAATGAGAGTTAGTTAATGTAGTTAATGCAGGTGAGTGTGAGAAAACCACGTTTATGATCCTTATCTCTCTTTATTAGCTTCTCTTAAAGGATCATTCTTTGTTATTACAACCCTCGTTTTCACAGTTTTGACCATCACTTCTATCTGTATTAATAAAAATGTACTCAGAAACTTGATTGCTGAAATCTGTGGTGAAAATAATCAATAGATTAATCGACAAAGAAAATAATCGTTAGTTGCAGCGCTAGTTTTAACCCAAACGTTGACTTCTGTACGTAGCTAAAGTCACTTCCGTAGTTATTTCAACCACGATCTTTTCTAGTTTTGTTGCCTAAACTTAATCAAGTTGGATGGAAGTTTATTTTGAAAAGCCTGTATGCATGTAATAAGCAGAAATTGACACGTGTTGCTGGACATCCGTAGGAAACTGCACGGAAAATGAGGAATAACTTTTCGTAAGAAACCGTATGAACCGTTAGATGAGGATGCATTGCCCAGGTTAACTAAACTTATTTGGAATAGATACCAAAAGTGTACTTTGTAAAGATCCTTCACAGTGTAAAGACAACTGTTTTTCCTCTGAGAGCTAATTTGTCAAAATGAAAGTGTCCGTGAGCTACTCACCGGTAGCCTTGGTTAGTGCCATCACAACTGATTGAAATTAATATGGAAATAAGCCTGAATTATCTTTTAATTGAAAAACAAAGACAGAGAAATCAACAAGTCATTTTGGTAATTTTCGTAATTACAGATCATAATTGACTGTGAAAGGTGCGTTTTATACTGAAGGTCCACAACCAGGGATAATAACACATCCAACAACTCACCTTTGTGTTCAAGTCAGCTTCTTTATTCCGTTTAGACTTTCAAAATCAACTTTGCACTCACGATTTCAATTATTTTTTTTACACTATACCACTTTTTTTTTGTTTATTTAACATTTCGACATGTGGCTCTTGTGTAAAATCTTAAAATATGGGTGTGAAACTGAGCTTTGCATGTAGCCTGAGGGAAGTAACACCTGTATGTGATGGGAGAACCGGTGTTAGTGTGTGAGTCTAATCCTGAAAGTGAAAGCATCATGATGGAGATTAGAATCTGCTCTCTTTCACACCGTTGTTATATATTACACCCAGAAGCAGTTTAAAGATGTTTACTAGAAAAACCAAAGAACAAGCATTACACTTTTAGACTTTAAAGTCAGATATCAACAGGATTACAGCAGCGACTGTACTGAACTACTCCCTCATCAATGTGTATAATGCCTTGTAGTCATAGATGTCTGCTCAGTCATTCACTTCTTATGATCGTATTGAATGATCACTTGAGGGATGTGGAGACTCCTTCTGACAGCGGAGTCGGTTAAAAGTCATGCGGTTGCATCTAAACATGCTCACACACACATATTCTCCCAGATCAGTCATTGTGAAGCTGTTTAGGGGGTTTGAGAGAGTCGGATAAGAGGCTCTTCATCACCTCCACGACCCACCGATGGTTTGTGAAGCTCCTGCCATCTGGATCGGTCAGTCTCTCTCTGCAATTAGTTCTCTTCAAGTTTCTTTTTTTTTTAAATGAGCATCTTAAAATGCAAATAACAAACAGCAGAAGACAAGGTGTGCAAGAATAAATCTGAGAAAATCCACAAAAAGGGACCAGAATAAAACTGTTACGTTGGTAAAATAATACAGTGGAAGGTGGAGGTGTTGTGTCAGGGTGGTGGGTGGCTGACTGTACATCTGTCTTCAGCTCTTCAGCTCTGCTGTCGTGAGTTTTAATTGTTTTTCTCATTTACTTGTTCTTAATTTATTCACAGCCCAAAGCTCTATTTATATAGTTTTATTTACCTAGCTCCCACCAAAGTTTTAGTTACATAAACATCAACCTTTTTTAGCAGTTAGCTTGAAGCTCTTTGCGATGACATTTTATGAACTATATAAAGGGCGACTATTCAGTCAGTCTGCTGTTAACCCTCTGAGACCCACAATGGAGCCGTTTTTGTCTTTTTTAGGGAGGTACAGGGGGTCTTTAGGGGGAGATAGCAGGTCAACAGTAGATGTCACATAGAAGTGGTGTACATCATCTGAAAGCTGGGAACCTGACGATTAATTTGAGATGCAGCCCAACACTGTGTTTCAAGTTGTTCTGGTTATTAATAAGAAATACAAATGTATTGACAAATTGTGAAAGTGTATAAGGCTTTAGAAGTATGTACTAGAAGTAAGTATTACATGCATGCAGTCTTTTCAAAATAAATTTCCGTCTTCACATGAAACAAGTGACTAAGGTTTAGGTAAAAAAAAGGATAGTTAGGTTTAGGAAAAGATCAACCTGGTTAGGTTTAGGTAACAAAACAACTAGTTAGGTTTAGGTAAAGATCAACTTGGTTAGGTTTAGGTAGCAAAACGACTAGTAGGTTTAGGTAAAGATCGACTTGGTTAGGTTTAGGTAATAAAACATCTAGTTGGGTTCAGGAGAAGATCGTGGTTTGGCTTAAAATAACACGTGTGGCGTTACTTAAGTACATATTTTACGAGATAAATAAATCAACGTTGACTTCTGGTTTCAAACGGGACACGGACGCTGGTCTCCTGGTGAAAGTCTGGTGTTTTTGACCCCCCCATCCACCCCGACCTCGTCCCTACGCGGCGTTTGCTGCTCTTCATACTTCCTGATTCACGATTACGTAGATTACACACAAATAGATTTCGTGGGATATATATACGAATGACATTACTTTTCATAGGTACAGCTACGAACAGTGTCTGAGACCAGCCTGACTCTTATGTGCTTTATGTGAACGTTTGTTAGTTTTTTAGTCATTGATGTCAGCTCCAGACCGGCCAGCTCCTCGTCGAATCGATGACTAAGACAAAGTTTGACATACACAGTTTATCTGTGAGTGCATACACTTGTGTCTGTGTGTGTGTGTGTGTGTGTGTGTGTGTGTCTGAGTAACTCGATCAATTATTAATTGTTTCAGTAATGGGCCCAGAGCCTCTGGAAGGGCTCCATGTGTCCCTGATTAAAACAGCCACAGCACTCGGTACACTTCCTCTCATCTAGAGAGCGACTCTGCCTCAAAAATTCAGAGAGACAAGGGGGGGGGGGGGAGTTCATAAGAAAGAAAACTGGCAGGAAAGAGTCGCTGAGGAGACGTTAGCTAGAGAGAGACAAACAGTGAAGCTCATATATCCATCCTCCACCAGACACCTTTACTGGTCAACGGCTGAGTAACCAGTCCCCCTGACCAGGTGCAGCTCAATAGACCCAGTAAACACCAGTTATTACTGATACATAATAATGTGACTAAGAATAGGCGTACAACGAGGTAATCACACAGCACAGCTGACTGCTGCTTTCACAATAACTCCACACAGAGCTGCAAACGCCAACATATAATGACTAAATATACAGCGACACACAATCACAGCAGCTGTCAGTGTGTCAGTGTGCTGACTTGACTATGGCTGGCCCCAAACTGCATGTGATTATCATAAAGTGGGCATGTCTGTAAAGGGGAGACTCGTGGGTACCCATAGAACCCATTTTCATTCACACATCTGGAGGTCAGAGGTCAAGGGACCCCTTTGAAAATGGCCATGACAGTTTTTCCTCGACAAACTTCAGCGCAAGTTTGGAGCGTTATTTAACCTCCTTCCTGACAAGCTAGTCTGACATGGTTGGTACCGATGGATTCATTAGGTTTTTCTAGTTTCATATGATACCAGTATCTTCTCTGTAGCTTTACATCTGAGCCCACTAGGTGGTTGCGTTAATGCGTTAGAGAAATTAGTGGTGTTAAATTTGCGTTAACAGCCCTAGTCAGAGCGTTCTCTGATGCAACCCACGGGGGGGTCTCAGGCCGATGCGGGCTGAGCGAAAGCCTCCGAAGGCTACATTACGCACGGGTTTGCAGCCAGGCACTGCCAGAGAGGTGTTACGTAATATGCTGAGACATCAGCCTCAAGACGCCGCCGTTTAGGAGGAGAGGACTCGCAAGCGTGGCGTTGAGGCGGAGACAGGAATGAGGAGAGGGGACGCAGCTGAGCTCTGTCAGAGGCTTGTGTGTGCGCACACCATGTGTATAATTATTAGAAAAAATATTATTGGATAATTATCAAGATCAAGAAAATGGGTCAAGCTTTGTGTCAGAGTTCTGTGGAAAAATAAGCATACTTAGTTTTTTATCTCCGATCCCAGAGGGCCCTCCGTGCTCAGGGGCCCCTGATGGCCCATATGGTAGATCTGGGTATGACAGTGTGACAGGAAGTGACAGCGTGAAAAACAGCGGATTAACAACCAGCAGAGGTGGCGCTCCATCGCTGCCTCTCCAGGCGTGCTTGGAGTGGGCTCGACTGTGTTGAGTCCTGCTTAATAGTCTCCGGCGCTGTTCTGAAGGTCCTTATTAGCGCACACCGCAGAGATTGACTCTGGGTAAAGTGTGCTGTTGATGAATACAAATGTGCGGCGTGGCCTCGGCCTCAGCGGGATTTGTTGAGTGAGTGAATCTAGCAGGCAGGTAATCAGGCTGTTGCCGGTTTATCAGCGGGGTCTCCGCTCACGGCGTGATGCATGCGCAGACTCTCAGACGCTACCGTGTCCTGCCAAGGAAACATGGCTGCAGACCAGTGAACGAGACTGCTATGAGCCTTTATGTTCAATGCACAGCAACATTTATACACACAGGATGGATGGGTTTGTTAAACACCTCAGACTGAAGTTGGTGGAAAGCATAACACTTTAAATATACATCGGTGGCAGCCACTTAGCTCTGAGTACAAATCAAAGAAGGAAAAGCCTAAAGAAAGCGCCTCTCTCTGGTGCACGCCGTTTTCCCTGTTTCCATCTGTCCCCGTCCATCACTGTCTCCCTCTCTCTGTCTCTGTCACTCTCTGTCTCAGTCCTGTTGTCCCTGTCTCCATACGAGGCTGAGGTTAATGCCTCGGTGTCAGCAGCTGTCTGTTGAAGTGGATGCCCTTTCACTATAAAACGCAGACAGACATAAGGCAACTGTTTCCAACCTTTTAGCGCAATGACCCGTTAAAATGAGGCTATTTCTACTTCCAACACTTGAAGCTCATCACAGGTTGCATGTCTGTGAGCTCTGAGCACTTCCACCAAAGACCAGTGCTTGAAGTGGAAAAACTGTTGAACTGATTTTCATCCAGATTTGACATTACATACATACATACATGTTCTAACTGTCTGCAAGCGACACGGACGCCCTGTTTCTATTTATTCCTGTCCCTCTTTTTGAAAGTGTTGCAATGGACGAGGAACGGCTGATTTATAAAGTTGAAATGGGGAGTTATCTTTAGGGATGCGATCGTGAGAGCAACACAGTCCTACTTGGCTAAATAAAAGAGCTAACGGCTAATGTTAACGGATGTTCTATAGAGTTACATTATGGTGCATTCAGGTGCGTATCGAGCGAAGGTAAATTCTTACGTTATCATGATGTGTTCAATCATGTAATCATGTAGTTTTTGGTGAGAAACTTGAATAAATCCAGGTGTTTGAAAGAGATGCTTTCACAGCAATATAAAATAGATAACAGAGAGAGAATTATGAACTGTTTAACTCACAAACACAAGCTCTCAACAGCTTACATTTTTACATTTTGGCCATCAAAATTGTACTTTGGCCACCAAATTTAAGGGGCTTAGTGTGCTTAAAAATATTAGCGTGTATCCCTACTAAGTGTACAAAAGTTGTTGGTTTCATCTGCAATAAGATGCTGATCAAGATGAGGTCTGAGATTTTCTCAGTGAAGTCAAACAGGTGGAGAAAACGCAAATGACCTGCTGACTTTCACTGCATTTACATCCAAAATGAATACTGATTCACATTTTTCTTTCTTTAGATGGTGTCAAATATAAGCTGAAAATAATACCCCCAACAATACAGCACAAAAAGAAATATCTGAGCAAAGAATAAATCAACCAGATCTAATCTGATTGAGCGTTGAAGCAGTTTTTCACATTCTGTATTGACAGTCTCCAGCCGGTATGAAGTATTGAGGTTTGACTTGTTATCCAGCTTCAGTGTCAATAACTTGGTCACAGGGTTTTAACTTTTACCTGAAAAGTGTTAAGCTGTTGTCGAGGTTCGGTTGTAAAATGATGACGCTACTCTGAAGAGTCTTTCTAAAACAAAAAGAATTCACTGAGTCTTTGGTGCTCATTATAATCCAGTTCCTTTGCCGACAGCTAACTGGTAGCCTTTCTTTGTTTCCTTACTTCCTTTCCTCCTTTAATCATTCCTCTTAACTCAAGCTCAGTGTCTTCACATCGCTCCAACAATGATGGAGTGACCAGCAGCGAGCGCTCCGGGTGTAATGAGTGAATGTGTGCTGTCTATTAGAGCAGATTAGTTCATGTAGCCCCTGAGGCTCATCCAGCCTGCAGCTAATGTCCTGTTTATCTCCTGAACATGACCACTTCTCTCTCTCTCTCTAACATCCTCCGTATACTCAGACAACCCTCAGCCTCATTTGTAAGTTCCTCCAAACACAACAGCTAAATACAAAAAAAACAAAAACAAAACAACACAGCAAGAATGGTAAACCTCAAATTATTTCTTATTTGAAAGACCTACTTTTCAAGAAACTGTGTTCCTCTGTACCCATAATTAATGTGCTCTGCTTGTTTGGGCTTTAATTAACATCCATGTTGTTTTATTTGTTTGTTTTTAATGCCGTCTGTGGCGGGGTCGCACACTTACAGGACTTTTGGAGGAGTATTTAAGACACAAAAGTCTACATTATTTATTTCCTGACACAATTTTATTCTGCTTTTAACCCCTATTTTATTTTTTTAGAGGGGTGGGAGACAGGAGATGTTCAGCGGTAGATAACCAGTCAGCAGTAAATGTCACATAGAAGTGGTGTATATCATCTGAAAGCTGGGAACCTGAAGATTAATTTGAGCTCAGTACTGACTGTCAAGTTATGTTATTATGATAGAAGTATATGATGGTCATCCTCATGCTCTATTATGTCTCATAAGTTGTTGCAGCAATTTTTTGGTTGATACCATTTGTTACACAGATTTGGTGCTAAATTTAACAATTTTTTACCACTGGAGAATTGATAAAAATAATTAATAATCCCTCCAAATACCACATTAAGACACCAAGACCTTGAGGAACACCATAGAAAAAGACATGCTGTGATTTGGGATCAAAAACTTTTGACATTTGGAGATTTCTGCATTTTTTGACGATTGGATGGCGAGCACTTCTGTTGTGTAAACTGCTCAGAAACCCCCTTATTGTCAATCTAGCTAGGACAGTCATCCATCCTCTGAATGCTCTAGGTCTCTAGTTTGTGGCTGTAAAGTTTCATGAGGCTGTGATTATCCTAGAGGTCACCACAGGTCATTTTATACAGTGAGGTCAAGTTTAAAAAAAATGGTCTCACTACGATAATATGGCTCCTATGGGGACTAACATCATCACACATGAATACAGTTGGACTCATTGGATCCACAAGAGTCTCAGCTTTACTGTGATACACAATTTATGTAATTCAAGACTGTTTAGGGACCCCAGTATGCAGAAACATTCAAATACACCATTTTAGAATAGGAGACAATAACACATTTATACTGCACCCCTGGTGCACAGGACCCCTGTGGTTATGGCCATGCCTGTTTTCCTTCGCCAAAATTAAGCGTAACTTTGGAGCTTTACCGACAAGCTAGTATGACACGGTTGTCTAGTTGTAGTTCTAGTTTCATATGATATCTGTAACTTCACTATAGCTCTAAAACTAAGCCTGCTACAGCCTCTGAAAGACAGCAGAGTAGGATGGGATCGACGGTGATTCTGCAGGTCTCAGAGGGTTAAAACAAAGATTTTCTTCAGAAACTGTTTCTGCTCTTCGTTGAATCTTGAAACAATAATGAAAAATGCCAATTTCCATTTATATTCTGATTTATGTGGCTCCCTAATTAAAGGCGTAATATCTCGTCATATTGATATTCCCATAACTGCTGCTGGTTTCCACTGATCGCCGTCAAAGCTGAGCATATGAAGCGGACCTTTATTCTGTTATCGGTAGTAAATAAAAACACCCATAGTTTCAACTGCCAGCGCCTCAGGCAGGGCATCAGCCAGCAGTTACCGTCACATGATGCAATCAGCCATGCCGATCGATACTATTGATCAGATGAGGAATATGGGATTGATCCGGCGTGGAGGGGAAACCAAGCGAAATGGCTGCTGAGTGTAATGAAAGTTTGCCTCGTGTAAACTCCAAACAGCGATGGCGATCTATCGGCGCTGTGTTGACACTCTCCCATTTTAATAAAGCTCAATTACTAGTGGGTCTTCTTTACTAATGGCGTGCCTGCGAGGCTGCGATTTGCTGCAGCGACTTCCTCTGATTCAATTGTCCGGGAAGCAGCAGATAGGAATGTGTTTGGGTGATTTGTTTCTCATCATCTCGCTGCGCAGCGCCGCCGAACGCTCGGGTCGATCTGCCGCGCACCGTGATAGATGGTTTCACTCCTGAGATGTCAACAGATATGGACACGTGTGCGTGTGTGTGTGTGTGTGTGTGTGTGTGTGTGTGTGTTTTATGCATTAGCAGATAAAACATCTCTCCCGTCCCGTGTAACCTCTGCTGTAATGGTTCTGTAATGAATATCCATAAACCACAGGCATCTGGACAACGCTCAGCAACTACACACACACACACACACATGTAGGTAAACACTGCACTCGCATATGTGGGCAAACATGCACAGTCATAAACACAGTTTTGGGTACACAAAACCAGATGCATTCAGACAAACTCTACCTTAAACTCACACACCTCTTTATCCCGTTTCAATTACAAATAAAACTGGAATGTTCCTCAATCCCATAATCACCTTTTAGGATCACAGTTGCCCCTTTTAAACAAAATGTTATGTATAGGCTCAGGTAGGTAGAGCGGGTCATCCTGGTTGGTGGTTTGAACCATGTGTTGAGGTTTATTTGGGCAACACACCTAACCCCAAATGACTCCAGATGGTCAGGCCAGCACCTTGCATGGTAGCTTGCACTTTGGATAAAAGTACCATATAAATGCAGCCATTTGCCTTGAAAAAACAAATCTTAAAAAAAGTTTACTTTTAGAGGTCAGAACGGATAAGTAAGAAACTTGGAACTTTAACATAGAAGATAACAAAATGGGTTTAATGTCAAGTAAAAATCACACCTCTAGACGTCTAGACATCCTGCAGCAATTTAGAAAAGGCCAAATAACTGTATCAGCATGGTCCGAGTAAAGAGCAACACATCTTCAAGGAGCCTTTCTTCTTCACTATCTGTCAATTTCACTCACCTTCACCTTGTTGCGATGGACAGAAAAAGCTCACAGATCCTGATTCACTCAGCAGGCCGCCTTATAAAATACCTGTAGGCAGTGTGTTTCAGCTGCCGCAGTGAGGCCAAATGGACGGCCAAGGCTCTGTTTATTTCCTCTGAGTGCTTTCTATTTGGTTTGATTTTATTGAAAGGTACAGAACGGAGGAGTTGAACGAAACACCGACGGTAAGAGACACAGAAATGATGAAACAGCTTTTTAAAACTTGAGTCAAACTTGATCATCAAAATGGACAAAACAAAACCAGCTGTGGAAAACAAAACACACTTATGATCTTTCTTTTTTTTTTTTGGTGACTCTTCTGGGAGACAGCCTCCACAGTCGATGTAATTAGACCATGTCTGAGCACAGTGACCCGTTGTTCTCATATTGCCACATAATGAGCATGAAGGGGAAGTCATTGGTCAGTAAATGAGCCTGGGGTCGCCTGTCAAGTCATTAAGTAATCATTAACTAATCTCATTTAATCATGACCTCATCACCCAGCCTCTTCCATCCCCCAACCCCCAATGAACCCACCAGAACCAGCGTTGTGGAGAGATTGTTTTACTGACGGTCGGGGAAATATTAGGCCTATTTCTGCTGTAACATGTGTTATGATTCCTGGATTGAGTTTGTCAGGAACTGAAAGGTGGGTTAACATGAAGAGAAGGAGCTACCCGTGCAGAAACAATCAGTATCAAATCATCTATTCATCAACTTTTCAAGGGATTAATGGAAAATACGTCACAAAATTCTGACATACGTCAAATTGGCTTTTTTCTGCAGCAACCAACTGTCCAAAACAACTGAAATTATATAACTAAAACCATCAACAGGGGTCTGAAATTAGTCAAATGTGGGTAAATTGTTGGCAGTGGCGGTGGTGGTAAAATCGTCAGGCCATCTACCACTTTGGTAGGAAGGGAAAACGCTGGTGATGGGAACAGAAAATCAGTTCTCAACGGGAAGTCCTAGTTGTCCGGCATCTCATGCTTCCATGACTATAAATCCCTCTGTATCGATGCTTTCCAACAGTTACGCATGCACAATGATGCTAAAGCATGCTGTATCATGTTTCAGTTTGTTTGGGACCGGAGCCATGGGGGAGAGAAAATAAAAGCGCTCAAAAGCATGGCGCTACTAAAACCTGAGGGGGTGCACCTTATTTTTCCCTGATAATGGGACACTGTGAACAACAAATCTGTTTTGAAATCAGCAGGAGGAGAGTTAGTAACGTTACCTGTTAGAATATCAGAGCTACTAACGTTAACGGAGGTACCATTGAGTTCATTATGATGCCTTCAAGCTCTATTCAGTAAAAATGACTGTTGAGAGAAGGTAAATTCTAACTTTATCGTGATGTCAAATTAAATTTTTGTCGAGGAACTTGAATAAATTCAGTTGTTTGAAGTGTTTGAAATTGAAGATTGGCAACTACTACTTGCTAATAATTCCCTTCCCGACACATAAAAAGTAAAACTTCTTACACTCAATTGAAAATGAATTTAACAGTAACTCAGCCATCTGTTAAAAAGGCCGATCCACTGTGAGAGAAAGATAGCGGCTCTTCCTCTCTCTTGTCTTTCTCTCTTTGTTTCCACTCCTACAATCACATTGTTCTCTCTTCTCCCACATCACGTTTCTTCCCCAAACGCCTCTTTTGCCTTTGTCTCTCTGTTTCACTTCTTCCCCCTCATGTGCTTGGCCTTTCTTTGCTTTTTCTCTTTCCTCTCATCTCATCGTCCTTTGTCAGCAGTCTGGACGCTGTCTGCAGCACACACTTCTCTTTCTTTTTCCTTATAAGGCTGCTTTCATACTCTCTCTATCTCGCCATCCCCCCCCCCTTCTCCATCGCTGCCGACCCCCACCGCCGTGTTTTCCGCTTTCAACCTGCCAGCAGAGGTAGAGGAGTTCTCATCCATCTTCAAGCCAGACTTTGACACGCCTGGATGTTAAATTAAAAACATATAGCCCAAAAGAAGTGGGTCGTATGCACCTAAAGTGTCCGAGACACAGCTTAGAAAATGAACATCATCCATCAAAAGCTTCCTGCATCTCCGCTAAAGCCGGTAGAGGAGAGAGCGGCCTGACATCAGCCATATCCATACCCAATTATAGGGGATGGGGATGGGGATGGGGGGACTTGTTTTCTTCCCAAAACATAAACTTGCAAGAGTTCACAAATGCTTCTGCACAAGACACAAAAACAGTTAAGGAGACAGAGACAGAGACGTATCACTGGTTTGATGATGGTCTGAGTGACGGCATGTCTCTGTCTGTCTCTCTAGAGATAAACCATCTCAGAAGTGATGACACTCACAACCTTGTAGAGCAACGCTGTGAAAGACAGCGTCTGCATTTTGTCCATTCATTAGTCCATACATTAAAACAGATGTGACCAGGCTGTTCTCAAACATTGTTCATAGCTATACCTACGGAAAGTAATGCACTATAATTCATATACTTTATATCCCAGGAAATCAATGCATATTTGTTTTTGTACAAATTTCTTTGATTGAAAAACAGATGGTGCTTCATTTACAGTGCAATTGCAATATGTTAGATGTATAAAGTTTTCCATTAGTTTATGAAAAAATTTATTTAAAAGAAAAGAAGAGGAAAAATAAACGTGTGTACAGATTAGGGCGTTAACGCAAATTCATTTTAACACCACTAATTTCTAAAGCATTAACGCAACTTGTGATTTTTAGGTTGTAGTGGGCTCAGTTTTAAAGCTAGAGAAGATCCTGGTATTATATGAAACTAGAAAAAACCTAATGAATCCATCGGTACCAACCGTGTCATGCTAGCTTGTTGGGAAGGAGGTTAAATAACGCTCCAAATATACACTAAGTTTTGGCGAGGAAAAACTGTCATGGCCATTTTCGAAGGGGTCCCTTGACCTCTGACCTCCAGATGTGTGAATGTAAATGGGTTCTATGGGTACCCACGAGTCTCCCCTTTACAGACATGCCCACTTTATGATAATCACATGCAGTTTGGGGCAAGTCATAGTCAAGTCAGCACACTGACACACTGACAGCTGTTGTTGCCTGTTGGGCTGCAGTTTACCATGTTATGATTGGAGCATATTTCTTTATGCTAAATGCAGTACCTGTGAGGGTTTCTGGACAATATCTGTCTTTGTTGTATGACCACAGTGTAACACCGGTAACTGATACTGGTATCTGATACTCTATCTTCATCTTCACTGATTGAATATTTCACTAGAAATAGAAGGGAGACCCAGAGATGAGTTCAGGGTGATGTGTCTTCTCTCTGACGTAACCTTCGACCCTGCCAGCTGTAATCACATCCTGTCTGCATATGATGGAGAGTGACAGGAGCTGGAGGAGATGATTGACAGCTGGCAGGTGGAAAAAAAACTCAACAACCACATGTAACTTGTCAAAGTAGTCTGGACATCAGATAAGACTCCTGAGGGCGGCATGCTTATAGAACAAAATCAGGCTTTATTTAGTGTTCTATTCCTGAAGGATCACCATGTTAGAATAAAATCATTGCATTTATTCATGAGTAATTAGATATTAGAGCGTAGGTTTAACTTAGGGATTCAGTGTCTCGCTCCAGGGCGTTTAAACACCCAAAGTCCTCTGGTTGTGTCTCAGCTGTCCTGTCTCTAACTTTTATCTTTGAGTGTATCATCTGATCCTCCGAGACAGATCCATACATTATTACCTGTTTCTCATTCAGGTTAAGAAAGTTCTGTCAGGCTGGAAGATTAAAAAGAGCGTAGCGTTAGTTGTCAGATCTGACTGCTGGTAATCCCGCTGATCTATTTATTAAGACTCAACAGTGACAGTGTGTCTCTCTTGCTGGAGTTCGGCGTTAGCTGACTGTGCCGTCGTCCTTCAGTATCGATCTGAACGTCCTGCCCGGCTGCCAGATTGCTTTCAGCAGCCATCACCTCCTCCTGTCATAACGGAAAAGCTGCACAGATTTCACTCTGTTTTAGTGGTCGAATAAAAGAAGAGAGACGGCTGATGGAAGCAAACTGAGATCTGGAGTGATGGGGAGTGTGCTGATGGTTTTTATTGATGAGCTTTTTAGACTGGATGAAAAAAGAAATCTTTTCTCTGTTTCTGTGGTCAGCTAAAGTGCTGACGGTGTCAACAGTTTGCTGTTTATTGGGAACTCTGGCTGTATTCAAAACCACATACTATACTAGTAGTACGTACTGATTTGGCCATAATGTAGCATGTAGTATGCAAACAAAAGCAAAATCTCCAGTATGCATCAGACCAGTTCACCTCTCCTACTGTATCCTACAATGTAAAGCGCTGGATCGGTACAGGCTATGGTCGCAACAACAACAACAGCAGCAAAAAACGGCATGTTTTTTTTACATTTTTCGTAGCTGTTTCATCACTATATTCACTTCGGAACATTTTTGAGGCGAGAAATCAATTGTTTTTGAATATTGTCAATTTTACGATATTAGATGGCGAATCGAACATTTGCAATAAGTTGTATTGTTCAATGATATTGTAATAGTGGTATGAGTTTACTTTTTTGTCCAGTGCTTTAAAAGGACTGTATGTAACTTTTTACATGTATAAATCGTTTTTTTTGCAAATGAGGGAAAAGGTTGTAACGTTAACCTAAAAAACGAGACCTTTGGCAAATTTCAATGTTTCCTCTATCAGCCTGTAGACCGCTTTTAATGTGAAGGACTCGGGCCGAATGTGATGTCATGCGCACTCGCAAGTGCCTACTCTCTTCAGCGCAGCTACAGGGAGAGCTAACGATAAGTTAGAAAGGGAGTCTGCTAATGTAAACAAACGACCAGCCTCCACCACAAATCAGACTCCAACACAAACTCCACAGACGCACAAAAACAACAAAAGTTCTATCTGTTGAAGCCCGTCTGGCGAAAACTAGGATCAACATCGGTGGGTCCTTTGATTCATGGAGGGAGCTTTGTTCGGTTTAAGGTATCAAAACGAACCCCGAGCTGGCAAAATTCCTATTGGCCAGGTAAAAGCATGTGAAATATATAGGGATATTGTAGTTTTAGTCTATCAATCACGTTCAGTCCTGTGTGCGTCGCCTCACTGTTTTGACCGATGCTCGCTCACGTCTACGTAGCGCGAGCAACAGGATGCTGAAAATACATCACTTTAACTGTTTCATTCTACTGAGGAACGCAGTATGCAGTATGTACTGTATACGCTGCTGCGTTCCTCAGTAGAATGTAACCCTTGTCCCCTTTCTGCCTCTCCTATTGGCTTCCTCACTATCTCTTCCTCTACGTCTTCACCACTCGCTCACACATACACACCTGAAAGGGCACCAGCAGGACTAATTATGGACCAACAATAACTCCCCCCCCCCACCCCAGCTCCGCTCTGCTCCCGGCTGCGTAACAAATTCATTGGCACACAGCTGCCACTGTTGTAAATCAATCTGACAGACTCGGAGGTGAGCCGCTGAATACAATTATGCGCCGTGTGCTCGTGCCGCAACTTGTACTCACCCAGGAGTACACAGGCCATCCAGTTGTTAGATGTCCACATCCATCTCCACGGCGGACTGTTTGATGTTCAGAGAGGGACCACAGGTAGGGCAGAAGGGCCGGGAGATATTGGAGGCCGGGGAGCAGGGACAGGCGATTTGAGCTGGGGACCGTTGGGACATGTGGAGACAGAATGGCTGGATATATTAAACAGGAGGAAATGGGTGCTGAGGGTATTGTCCAGATATGAAGGTGGCAGCTGGGTGAGATGATGCATTAGCTTCGAGGTGCTGAGAGCCACATCGAGATAGCCGTTTGGATCTGGTGTATTGAGAATGAAAATGTTAGTAGTAGTGTTTGTTGTATAGTTTTAAAGGGCGTTATTTTCCAGGATGTTTTCAAATGGAAACGCCCACTCAGCCGTAAGCTAAGAAAGATAACCCAGAGATGAGTTCAGTGTGAAGCGTCTTCTCTCTGACGTAACCTTTGACCCTGCCAGCTCTAATCACATCCTGTCTGCATATGAAGAAGAGTGACAGGAGCTGGAGGAGATGATTGACAGCCGGCAGGTGGATAAAACTCAACAACCACATGTAACTTGTCAAAGTACTCTAGACAACAGATAAGACTCCTGAGGGCGACATGCTTATAGTACAAAATCAGGCTTTATTTATTCAGGAAGGATCGGACACTGGATTGCATTGTGTTAAATAAAATACTGCATTTATTCATGAGTGATTAAATATTAGAGCACCAGTTTAACTACATGCCTGTAGAGCTCTTAAACTGGGGACACACCAAGCCGACATCAAAGATCTAGCGGCGACGAAGGCCGAACTTTGAGTCGCCTCACTTCACCTTTGTTTTGGCCAAAAAGTTTTACTCAAGCACACCGCAAAGATTACAGCCGACGGCCAGTTAGCATGTTCTTTGCCTGCGTGAGAGGAAATAACTCTCCACACCAGCAGGCGGCGGTAGTCTGTATTCATCATTCAAAAAGGGAAACAGTAAGACTGAGGCCGCGGATATACAAGCTGTTGTTATAATACATACATGAAACTAAGCGTCGTCTGTCGACCATTTTCACACCGCTCTCACTCACCACTTAGCTTCATTCCAGATGTTCATGTTGCTGTGAAAATGTCCGTGTGTTGGAACGATCAGATGAGATGAAGATGAAAAATTAGTCTTGTGTGTTTTGTCCTCTTGACTTTACCCGTTGGCTTGCTTTCCTCACTTCCATTTCTCTTCTCGTGCTATGACTTGTTTAAGCTGAACAACCAATCACAGTGATTTCTTTCACTGACGAGCTCCACCGCCGATTCAACATGCTGAATCTGCCAAAAAACCTCCAACACTGGCAGACTAAAGCCGACGCTGCAGGACACACCGCAAAAACCAGACCGACAGACGCTCACCGACTACCCCTGCAGTTTCAGCTGGTAGATCAGCTGTTCGAGCGGTGGAACAATGTAAAACACTTCATTCAAACCTGACAAAAACAACATAAAACTCACCAAAACCATCTTCCACTGGTCTCTTCCACTGTTCCATCAATATGGTAAAAATAAACCCTTAATTCATAACGTTAGATGGGAAAATGTGGCGACCCTACATGCTGTTTCCCCCCTCTGTGTCTCGTATGCATGTCGACTAGTTCCTCGTGATTATCGAATAGTAATTTTGCTTGAAAAGCGCATCCCTAATATCCGTCTGGATCCTCAGAGACAGATCCATAAATTATTCTCATTCAGGTTGAGAAAGTTCTGTCAGGCTGCAAGATTAAGAACAGAGTGCCGTTTTGTTTGTTTGTCAGATCTGACTGCTGGTAATCCTCCTGATCTATTCATTCAGACTCAACAGTATCAGTCTCTCTCTCTCTCTCTGCAGCCGGAGTGACACTCTCGTCCTTCAGTATTGATCTGAATTTTATTCATCGTGCTGCTTGTGACTGAACTGAAGCTGCACCAATGATAGAGTATAAGCTAAAGAGCAATTAGGATACAATTCAGGTATACTTTGAGCACAAAAATAAGTAATTTGTTGGCAAACAGTGTGGCTAATCAACTTAGTCAGGAAATGAAGCAAATCAAAATGAAATAACATAGAAAAGCCAAAATACACTGGAGGGGTCTTTAATAAGAGAAGCGAATTACACAGCATCTGTTGTCCGGTAAATCAACAGACTTGGCCTCTTTTCTTCCTTTGCTGATGGTGTTGAGCGAGATGCTCCTGTACTGCAAGGGTGAGCTACCTCACAAACAAAAGAAGTGAACATGTCGTTTCAGCCCAGCACTTTCAGCATACTTTGAACAAACAGGGAAAAAACAAAAACATATTCCTCAACAACATGTTTAACTTTCTGGTGATATAAAAATTGCCAAATCTAAAAAAAAAAACGTGTTTGCTGCAGACTTGAAGTCAGAGGACGTGATGTGGGAGTGTAGACACAGTGAGCAGGGAGCCGGCTCCGGACAGCCGGGGAGCAGTGTGGGGGCGGTACACTGTACTATACTGTACTGGAATGTGTTTGTGGAGATTATTAAAGAGCCATATATTTCTGCTGCAGCCCCACAGGGCCTGCTCTTACCGGCTGATCTCCACACTGGCAGACGGGTAATGAAACAGGCCTCGCTGGAGATTCATAACTGTGGAGAGCCAAAGCGATTCTCTCCCTCTCCCTCCTCCCCCTCACACACTCTCCTCTCTCCTTTGTCGAATGTTTTCTTCCTCTTCGTCTTGGTTTTTGGTCTGTTGAATGTGCTACAGTCGGCTACATCTGGTTCAAACACAGCATGCGTGAACTGCATGAAGTTTAGTCTTCCAAGCTCGTCCCAGAGTCCTATATCAGCATAGCCTAAAGTCACAAATCTCCTAAACCTAAACTAGTAGCTTTGGTGCCTCAATTTAACCAAGTGGTTTTGGAAAAAGTTGATTTTTGTGCCTAAACCTAAGCAAGTAGTTTTGGCATAAGTACTTTTTGTGCCTAAACCTAGTTTTACCACCACACCTAGCCAAGTAATTTTGGCACCTAAACCTAACCAAGTAGTTTTGGTA
>CAKAOI010032034.1:0-24167 GCA_916701655.1 Sebastiscus albofasciatus | reverse complement strand
TGACAGCGGATCGAGGACAACACAACGCAATTAGTGCTGGCGGACAGGACACTTTGATGACTACAGGAACACACATACATACTGTATACACACTGTTTGATTCAGGACAAACAGGAAGTGAGACTGTAAACGGGTTCTTGTGTTCTTAGTTTGCATAAACACTCTCACATAGACTTACACAGATGCAGAATAGACATAAAAACAAACATTCATATCAGCTGACAGATACAGACAGAAAGGATGTATTTCTGCAGTTATCTGCTGGTTTAGAGAAAACATCATTATGCTGCTGTCTGTCGGTGGTGGAGACGCTGCAGCTCCGGGGAGTTGACTTACTTCTGTTTTGTGGTGATATGATCTGTAGGTGAACTCTACATGTGCTGTGTAAAGATATTTGAGAGCAAATGTTTTACATAAACGCATAAAGTATCTTTAGCGAGGGTTTGTCCCCAGGCTGGATTATCAACCAGGCCAAGCAGAAAGCTGCCCTCAGGACCCAGACCTCAAGGTTCATTGTTATCAGTCCAAGCAAGTCATTTGATTAATTGAAAATTTGTCCGGGAATTTTGTTCCACTAAAATACAATATCGACTAAGGCTCCATATTATTGGCTAATCTTAGGGTCACTTCAGGGTCCACCTTCACCCCATAAATATGTTGCATTTATCACAATATGCACAATTGTTTTGAATATTTCAGCTTAGCTGTCCCACTATGTTATATATGGTACTACAAAAGGTTTCCCCAGGACCCCTTACAGGTTGATCGGGCCGTGGTTGAACCAGTCTGCTTGTCTAAAAGTTGGGATCAGATTTCAGTGAAATGTGGTGGAAAGTTAAAATGAAAAAGGCCAAACGAACACAAGAATAGTTTGACAAGAAATATCTATTCACTGCTACGTTTTTCCTCTTGACGTTCCTCACAATTGATGGATTTTGCTCCTTCTTCATGGAAATGTGTGATGGTTGTTATCACATGACCTATTGCTTTCTTCAGATTGGAACATTTGAACTCGTGGTTACGACATGAGAAGTCATGTACACAGTAAGCTTGGCATTCAACTGGTTAAGCCGTGAGATCACTGCTGCCAGGCAACGGCAACGTGGACGCTTACTGTCTGTGCTGACAATTTAGCAAGCTAGCAAGCAGGTGGAAGAGGAAATGACAGAGGGAAAAAGGTGAGGCTGTTGGGAATATCAACATTTACCTCAGACAAAATTATGAAGCAAAACAACTAAAATGTCATATGTAAGGGATAACGTGCAGCGAGCTGGTCATTGTTGTGAAAGATTCCCAGACAGGGCGATGCCGGTGGACCCCGACGCGAAGCGGGATGGGGTCTCTCATCGCCCTGAAGGGGATTCTTTCACAACAATGACCGGCTAGCTGTACATTATCACGCTTATTACACGACTACTTACTGAAGAAATCAATATTTTGACACAAAAACGGTCTGCCAGAGTCCGACATCAGAGCTGCGCCCATAGCAACGGTATGCTATACATTGCAAAGGTCTATAGCAACGGTTTGCTATACAGAAATTACAAACCGCAGGGGGGGTGTTCATATGGACTCTTCTGGTGTTAAACACGACTCCATTTTAAGGCAGGATATGTCATCTCTTATCACGTGATCAAAATTCTATACTCAGGTCACATGAAATAAACCATCTCCATGAAAACTGAGCAAATTCCATCAAGTAAGTGGTAAGAAATGTGGTTGACCTTCAAGTGTTTTCATGAATATTCTTGCTCATTTTCATCCACTAATGTTTGTTTTTTGATGAAACACTGAATAAGCAGCCATTAACATCACAATCTTGATGATTCCTGCTCCCTTCTTACCCTTTGTTCTTCTCCTCTTCTCCTCTCCTCCGTCTTTAGGTGAGCCTGCAGTGGCCAGAGAGAACAACTGTCTGAACGCCGCCAAGGCGTGCAACCTGAACGACACCTGTAAGAAGTACCGCTCTGCCTACATCAGCCCGTGCACCAGCCGCGTCTCCACCGCTGAGGTCTGCAACAAGAGGAAGTGCCACAAGGCCCTGCGGCAGTTCTTTGACAAGGCAAGCCACCTCTGACACGAGCTTGTCAAAAAAAATACATATAAAGAGAAACTAAAAAGCACACACAAACACACACACACACGCGCACACACACACACACACACACACACACACACACATGCTGGAGGTTTTCCAAACGACTGCTGTGTGATAAAAGTTGAATGTCCACCACAAAAGGCTTCAAAAGGAAGAATGATTTTTTTGAAGTGGACAAGTTAGACGGCTCGTCAGAATCACAATAAATAATCATGCGGGTCTTTTTGTTCAGTTTGCTTTTCCAGCGCCGAGCTCTGACATTGATTCAGTCATCAAACACAAAAGATGTTTTTTTTTTTGCTGTCTGTGCCATATTGTAAAAAATGATGTGAAACATAATTACAACCCGGCTCCCATGATGATGTCCCTTTGGAATAACTTAACTGGGATCGCTTCAATAAGCAACAACATGAATACATAGACAAACTACAAAGAACGCATGACATTGTTCATCTTATTGTGTTTTGTTTCTACGCAGTAGTGAAGTTTGCGTGAACAGCCTGAAGCTTTCTTTGTGTTGGAGACGAAACTATGACGACATTCTCTGTTAACATCTATTCAACTATAATATCACAATGTATTGAACTTGTTATTCTACTGAAGCAATGTTTAATAGGCCAGAGAGACAATGTTGACATTTTTTGCATAGTAATTTATAAAATTATTTAATTAAAAGAATGTTTACATTGGCATTAACCACTTGCTAGAAGGTATAATGCTCGTCTTTACCTCACTATTTGGGGGTTTGTTTTACTGGATTATCAATGTTAAACCCAGAGGTTTGACAGAACTTTGAATTTGAAAAATCCTCCAGCCCACATGAAGTGATGAGGCAGGATTGGTTTGTTTGGAATAAACAGAGGAAATAGGTAGGTAGCATTAGCAACAATAGCCACTGTGGGTTGTCAACAAAGAAAAGAACATCAACACAACTTCAGACTCCTGAGAGGGCAGGAAGTGCAGAATAAAGAATAAAAGGAAGGTTTTGCATACGACTCGTACAGTTAATGTTGTGACTCTTGTGCCACACAGGTCCCTCCGAAGCACAGCTACGGCATGCTGTACTGCTCGTGTCCACTGAGCGACCAGACAGCGTGTTCTGAACGCAGGCGTCAGACCATCGTCCCCGTCTGCTCGTACGAAGAAAAGCAGAAACCAAACTGTCTGGAGCTGCAGGCCTCCTGCAAGACCAACTACATCTGCAGGTAGGAAACATAGCTTCTTATACTCTGAGGGCATTTCTCCTGCATTTATTAGACAGACAACAGTAAAGACACACACGTGCTCCTTGGACACCTCTTTACATTGTGCATCATCAACAGAAATACACTGTCTGCCTTCAAGTCTCAGATTCACACACACACACAAGGAAAAGAGCAATTCAGTGATGGACATCTGACATCACCCTCTCTGCAGTGTGTGTGTGTGTGTGTGTGTGTGTGTGTTCATGCGGTCTCTGGAGCCTCCAGCCAGCAGTCTTGTGGCTCTCTGGGATTAAATGGAAGCATTAGGCCTCATAAATGAGCTCCATTTGGACCGTGGCCTCAGGTCTTCCTACCTCCCTCCCTCCTCCTCCTCCTCCTCCTCCTCACCCTCTGTCTGTGCTTAACAGCAGGCAGCATGACAGCAGTGAATTCATACTGCAAGTTTCTATGCGTCCTTTCCATCTCTGTCTTTTTTTCTTTGCGTGGCGCTGTCTATCCGTCAGACATACGCTCAGGGCTGAACAACAGGTCTCTCTGCAGCACAGCTTCCTCCCCGTCCATTTGTCAGTTAGCACAGATAGATTAAAGCCATGCATTTCCACCAGCTCCCTCACCATATGTCAGGTGTAGTATACTGGCTGCAAGCTGACAACTCTCACTACGCGCCTCTCTGCACCAGATCGGTGCGATTAGATAGATCACACTGTGTGTGTGTGTGTGTGTGTGTGTTTGTTTTGGTTCATGCTTGCATACACACACACCCTGGTAGCAGGTTGTCACTGTCTCATTCAGATAAACAGGAATCTGCTCTCCTTCTCAAACCTGCTCTCTGAAATGCAAAAAACCAAATGACATAAGTGTGTTTGTGGAGTTTTTGGTGCCATGGAGCAATTTCATGAGCAGGTCCCTGTTACACATTCCTGGTGACAGCTCAGCCCTGTGTCCTACAAAATTATGTTTCCATTCAACTAAACGGCCTTCTGAATTACGTTTTGAGGGATGTTTTGTGTGAGCCATGCTCACTTTTGCCTTGTTAAGCTACAGACGAAAATAAAAATAAGTGAACGTTAGCTTTTAGTTTCACAACGGGACACAAACAGCGGTCTCCTGGCATCCATCAAACCCCGACCTCCTTCCTACGAGGACTATCATCACAAACATATGTGTGATACGTCAAAAACAAATGTAATACGGAACAAATTACGTTCCCCTCGAAACTTTATTCACAATTCAGTTTTGTTGAAATGGAACGCAATGTTTTTGGAGACGGAAGTTTATTTTGAAAAGACTGTATACAGGTAACGAGCGGAAATGGACACGTGTTGCTGGACGTTTGTAGGAGAACGAACGGAAAATGAGGAATAACTTTTCGTAAGATGTCATAAGTAGCTTCGTGTGAGGATACGCTGACATATTATATTGATATTCAAATTATATATATATTTTAAGAGAAAAAAGACTTCTTAAGGGGTTAATTAATCTGATTAAGAGTCTTAATCTGGTTTAGCCTACCCCCTTTGGCCTCATGTTTTGTAGTTTAGGCCTCCTTATTCCTATTGGTCATGTTAACATTTTGCTCACTAACTTTGTTGCAATGCAGAAACACAAGCTGTCAGACATTTTTAAAATAGTACTATTTAAATTAACACATTTTACTTATTTTGATGAGAAACCAAAAGCAAATATGAAAATGCGTCAGCCATCTGTTCCTACTGTTGTTCATACACACTCTTTTACTGTATAATGAGGACACAGGACATATACTGCCAAATACATGATTTAGGTAATACAGACTAAACTAGGGGTTTGTTTACTGACCTTTTATGTCCTTCTCCTCTTGGGAAATATCTCAACAATTAGTATTCTGAGTACAATGTTAACATAACTAAAAGGAGTGATGCAACATATCATTTTTCCATAAAGACATTACAGTCCAAAAGTGACATTAGTAAGTTTTGTTTCGTGTCAAAGAGCCAGTACATCACACTCAATCTCACTTCAGATGGTGAACTCCTTGAGAATCTAAACTCCATTTCAATTTCACGTGCCGCTGCACCTGTGGACAAAAGTGTAAACAAACATTTGTGAAGGCAGTAAATGAAACAGAAGAGACCGGGTGGAGGATTGCATTTAGCCTCGTTCATTCCAGGATATAAAGCAGCCGCAGCATACGTAACAGGGTCATCTTACTCCACTGAAGGCGGACGTTAAGGAAGCTAATTACATCGGGAGAAATTACTTTCGGCGTAGACGCACATTTGGACCGGGCATTTTGCTTCACGTTCCAGTCACATCGGCCATCTGAGTTTCTCATATCGGAGCTGTAATCATGTTTGGCTCTGAGATATGTTGGGATCTGTGTGTGTGTTTCAGGTCACGACTGGCTGACTTCTTCGTCAACTGCCAGCCGGAGCCTCGCTCGCTGTCGGGCTGTCTGAAGGAGAACTACGCCGACTGCCTCCTCTCATACTCTGGTCTGATCGGTGAGTTCACAGCATTGACTCTCCAAGTCTCTGTGGATCGGTGTTCATTTTCTTTAATGAAAAGGATAATATTGTATTTTTCTTACAACTTGGATCTAGTTTTCGTTGCTTTGTTTTTATTGTTTATGATGAGGTTGCACTGACAAAAGTTAGTGCTGAAAAATAAGTACAAGTGAAAACAGTGGGGAAAATGTCCTAAAAATACAGTTTAATTAAGATTCATCAGCTTGAAATGATCAAAATGCAGATCACACCAAGGCTACACTAAAATAGCACACAGCAAAGTAATTGCTGAGATTTGGTCTGAAGTCTGCCAAAACTACACAATGAGCAGTCAACTGATCAGACCAGTTTAAACTACTTTATTTGGAGCTACAACTGAAAGTGAGTGCTCTTTGAGATGGTGGTAGTAATCCCTCACGGACCAGAACACCTGTATATGCACAACAAGTACGGTAGGTCAAAGTTGATGCAGGAAGTGGGCCTGTAACCCGTGTAACCATGTTTGCAACGATCATTTTGAGTCACCCTTTACCTTTGTTTAAGTTTGTCTAACATACATACATTTGCATAAAGCAGCAAATTGCCCACTCCCATGTTGATAAGAGTATTAAATACTTGACAAATCTCCCTTTAAGGTACATTTTGAAAAGATAAAAATTGTGCAATTAATATGCGATTTATCGCGATTAACTATTTTAATTGATTGACAGCCCTAATTGCTATTAAAATTATATATATTTTAAAAGAAAATAGACATTGTTATTAGGTGGGGGCGTCTTACCCTGGTTTTTGGCCTTATTTTTGTAGTTTAGGCCTCCTTATTCCCATTGGTCATGATAACATTTTGCTCACCAACCTCGTTGCAATGCATATTTAAATGAACGCATATAACTTAGTTTGATGAGAAACCAAAATGTCAAAATGTGAACAGGAATATCCAATAGTTTACTTAGTAGTGGGCAAAGAGCAGCATATTTGTCCACTCCCACGTTGATAAGAGTATTAAATACTTGACAGATCTCCCTTTAAGGTACATTTTGAACAGATAAAAAAATGTGTGATTAATTTGCAATTAATCACGATTAACTATGGACAATCATTTAATTAATCGTGATTAAATATTTTAATCAATTGACGGCAATCAGCATTCAGCAATTAACTTAGTGAATACATTTTTACAATGATGGACACAAATATGAAATTAAGCTCCTTCATAACTCCTGGTGGGTGTAACCCCTGTCTCAAACTATCCTCACAACACATCATGTCCTCACCACAACAGCTATCTGTTAAGTATCGGTCCTCACAAGTCACTAAAGCAGACCACACACACACACACACACACACACATACGGTGCACAAAGCGCCAGCTCTTGCTGCCTACTGCAAAACAAAAAGGCCGTTTTTGGAGCGCGGCCAGCACCAGGGAACAATCCATTGGGGGAGTGAGAAATCACTGACTGAAGCTATTTACTTTCCCTCGCAGGGAGAAAGCCTATTCTTCATCCCGGCTTCTCTGCATTCTGCTTCCTGCAGAAACTCCACCACGCTGCGTTACTCCTGTTCATGAAGGGGAGGAGGGAAAGAGAAATAAATGTAACAATGATTTAACTTTGGTATTCATCATTTAACACAGAAGGAGGATGAGTCTTAGAGGGGTTTGAATGTGCTTTTTCTTCTTGAGCAGCATATCGGGGTTCCCGACGATGATTCACAGAGAATCCTTCCTTAGGGATTAAATCTCTGGCTCAAACAAAGACAGATGAATGAATAAATGAATGAATGAATGAATGTTTCCATCCACCTGCTGCAGGTACCGTGATGACTCCCAACTACCTGCGCTCACCCAAGATCAGCGTCTCTCCCTACTGCGACTGCAACAACAGTGGCAACAACAAGGACGAGTGTGACAAGTTCACCGAGTTTTTCACCGAGAACACCTGCCTCCGTGAGTTATCCCTCTGCCCAGCTGCTGTCTGACCAGCTGTTTACTATTCTACTCTACTCTTTTCTATTCTACTCTACTCTTTTCTATTCTACTCTAGTCTTATCTGTTCCTCTAAATTCTGTTCACCGGACTTTCACCAGGAGACCGTTGTTCATGTCCCGTGTGAATCCACAAGTCAATGTTGATTTATTTGTCACGTAACTTCCGTACTTAAGTTACATTACTTCCGTAGTTATTTTAACCCAAACCACAATCTTTTCCTAATCCCAACTGGGTAGTTTTGTTGCCTAAGTCTAACCAAGTTGATCTATTCCTAAACGTAAACTAAGTCATTTTATTTTGAAAAGACTGGAGCGGAAATTGACATGTGCATCACGTTGTTGCTTGACCTTTTGTAGACTTCCGGAGTTATTTTAACGCAAACCGGGATCTTTCCCTAAAACTAACTAAGTAGTTTTGTTGCCTAAGCCTAACCAAGTCTATCTATTCCTAAACCTAACTAAGTAGATTTATTTTGAAAAGACAGGAGTGGAAATCAACACGTGCATCACCTGTTACTGGACATTCGTAGACTTTCAGTGTTATTTTAACCCAAATCACGATCTTTTCCTAAACCTAACTAAGTAGTTTGTTGACTAAGCCTAATCAAGTTGATCTATTCCTAAAGCTAACTAAGTAGTTTTATTTTGAAAATACTGGAGTGGAAATTGACATGTTCATCACATGTTGCTGTACATTTTGTAGACTTCCAGTGTTATTTTAACCCAAATCATGATCTTTTCCTAAACCTAACTAAGTAGTTTGTTGCTTAAGCCTAACCAAGTCGACCTATTCCTAAACCTAACTAAGTACTTTTATTTTGAAAAGACTGGAGCGTGTGTCATATGTTACTGGACATTCGTAGGAAAAAGCCCAAAAATAAAAGTCGTGCTGAGCGTCAAGAAAAAAAAAAGGAAATTTTGTAAACAAATCAAATAGATTCAATTTCGTGACTATTTCACAAACTGCCGTGAGACTGTGTTTCTCACTTTCTATTTTCATCCTCTGCCCTGCTGCTCTTTCATCCTCTCTTTTCTCTTCTTGTCTCTCTCTCTTTCCTCCTTCTTACCCAATATATCCCGTTTCCGAGCTTGCATTGTTATCCCTTCTGCATTATAGAGAAAAAATAACACATTGCAGCACGGTGTGTGAATGTGTGTGAGCCTAAAAGCTGTAGCAGGACTCCAGATCTTTGACAGAAAGCAGCTTTTTCATCCAGCCTCTTACACAACCACTTTAATTAACAACCCCCCTCCAACACACACACACACAAACTGTATAATAAACACACCCACAAGCCCAGATTCATAAATTGCAGGACCTTCTTCCGGCGCTGTGGAGATGAGAGCCATGTTCACTGTGTTTCTCTGTAATCAGAGCTAATTCTGCTCCTTTTTGCTTTGACAGTCAGCCAGCTGCTTTCCTCTACAACACAGTTTAAGTGTAACGTGATTCCTCATTGATTCTTGTACGGAGGTCAGAACACAGGGTCATGTTGTAGAGAGTATCCTGTTCAATGACACCTGAGCTGGATGAATGTTTGTAATCTCCTGCGCTTGGTTAGAGGAAGACTGCTTATTGGATGGCAACAGATTCAGTATAAAGTCAGGGAAAAAAATGAATCCTTTTCAAATAATAAGATCTGTGTTCATCCATAAGGATTAGTTTATCATGAAACAAAGTGATCCTAACATGGATTATCATATTTATAACAGGGATAGAAAGCAGGGCTCAACAATAAGGATTGCATGGGACAAGTAAAATGCCACGTCAGGCTAGTAAATCTAGGATATTACATGCCCAATCGGGCGAGGGGTAAAAATAATTACAAACATGTTTTTTTTTCTGGAGCTGATGATGGAAGTAGCTAAGGAGTGAGCCATCTTGATTCCTTTTAATCTCTGTTGAGAGTTGCATGTGTGCAGTATCGATGGGGATCTCGCAAGAAAATGAAATGCTGAAGCGGTGAGCTTGCAGATTACAACCAACTGAAACTTCTCCTGTGTGCCGAGTGTGTAGAGCCAGTGTTTGGTTTGTCCATTCTGGGCTACTGTAGAAACATGACGACGGACTGGGTGAAGACGACCCACACCCCGTGTAGATATAAATGACTTATTCTAGGGTAACGAAAACGCAATTCTTATTTCAAGGTGATTACACCCTAAAGAATAGGTGTGTGGAAAAAAAACACCAGACTTTCGCCCAGGAGACCGGTGTTCATGTCCCGTGTGAAACCAGAAGGCAACGTTTATTTGTCACGTAACGCTACTTCCGTAGTTATTTTAACCTAAACCACGATCTTCTCCTAAACGTAACCAAGTAGTCTTGTTGCCTAAACCGAACCAAGTTGTTTCCTGTGAAGACAGAAGTTTATTTTGAAATTCCGTTGTGTGAGGATATGTTGGAATATTATATTTCTAGGGGCTTTTATTGTGAAAAGTACGAATGGAAGGATGTGGATCTGGTCTGCACTGCTTTTGTCAAAGTTGAAAGGACTAATAAGTTTTCAATAAGCTTTTATAATCCTTATAAATATAGGCGTAACTCAACCCGTTCCACACAACATGATTGGTCGATGCCTTTATTCAGGGTACAAAAACTCAGAAAAATAGACCTCGTTCCAGAAAAAAAACGCTTTTTGCAACGTAATATTTGTGTTCTTTGTGAGAGTACTCCTGACCAAAACAACAGTTCACATACATATATTAATGTGCAAATTAATTGCCGGTGTGTAAAGGTCTTTAGCCAGTTCTAAGTGCGTCATATATTCATGTAGAGTAGCACACACTGACCACGATCTGCTCCAGGTGCACAGTTACCTTGTTAATGAACCAATTAAGCATTCAATTGATGAAGCAATCAGCCGTAAGACACCTGTATCAATCAGTCAGTTGGTCGATAGGTTCCTAAGTAGGTGTGTACGCTCTAGAAACATTCAGAATAATGAGCTGTAGTCCCAGTAAGGAGGATGAGCTGCTGCTGGTTTGATTTTCTTCCGTCAGAATGATGCTGCTGCTCCCTCATTTTCACCAACTCTTCTCTCTTTCACTCACCCTCATCTTCTCCTCTTCTCCTATCTGTTGTCCCCTCCCTCCTCTTGTTTTCTCTGTTGTCTTTTAACCAGTCAGGGTTAACGAGGTTGGTCTGCCGCAGATAATAAGGGCTGCTACACCCGCTGTGTGTGTGTGTGTTTGTGTGTTTCTCAGTGCGTCGTACACGTCTTTGCTTCTGCATTTTCACATGATTCTATAAGTGCATGTTCCAGTGAGATTTGCGGGATCAAAAGGGGGTTAATGTGGGTTAAACAAGCTCTCTCTACATTTCTATTATTTGCTTTTATTCACTTTAGGGAGCCAAGCGAAGGGCAACGTGTAGGAACACTCTTCCTCTATAGTCTAAGTGTATTCCCTCTCACTCTTCCTACTTGTTTTAATATTACAAACTCCTTCGTTTTTCACTTGTTCTCCTGCTTCACCTCACTTCTCTCATACTCGTCCCATCTCTCCGTCTCCGTCTCCTCCCTTCATGTCCT
The DNA here is from genome assembly GCA_916701655.1 of Sebastiscus albofasciatus. Taxonomy (NCBI): domain Eukaryota; kingdom Metazoa; phylum Chordata; class Actinopteri; order Perciformes; family Sebastidae; genus Sebastiscus; species Sebastiscus albofasciatus. The sequence goes on along the minus strand of CAKAOI010032034.1, from coordinate 12,859 downwards.
CCCTCTCTCTCTGCTCTCATTAAGCTAGCTCAGCACTAACTGGAACGGACAACTGTGAAGATCCTGACACACGCCGGTCACAGGGTCATGACTAGAGAGAAACTACAAGGAGAAAGAAAGAAAGAAAGAGGAGAGACAGAAAGAGAGAATATGGATAGACTGAGAGAGAGAGAGAGAGAGAGAGAGAGAGAGAGAGGACTTTCTGTTATACTGCACTTTTAGATGTTGTATCGTTCAGAGATGGAAGAGGATGAATACTTGGCATTATCAAAGCATACAGTATGTCATATGTCTGTTGACAAAGTCAAGCAAAATTATTTTTTCCCCTCATTTTGATACCTTTAGAGACTTTAACCCACAGTAGAGACGTTTTTTAGGGGAGTACAGGGGGTCTTTAGGGGGAGATAGCAGGTCAACAGTAGATGTCACGTATAAGTGGTGTACATCATCTGAAAGCTGGGAACCTGAAGATTAATTTGAGATGCAGCTCAACACTGTGTCAAGTTGTTCTAGTCATAAATCAAAAATAAACACGACCATTCTCATGCTCTATTATGTCTCATAACTCGATGCAGCAATTTTTGGGTTGATACCATTTCTTACACAGATTTGGTGCTAAATTTAACCATTATTTAGCACTGGAGAATTGATAAAACTGATCAATAATCCCTCCAAAATACCACATTAAGACACCAAGACTCTGAGGAACACCATAGAAAAAGCCATGCTGTGATTTGGGATCAAAAAACTTTTGACATTTTGGAGATTTCTGCTAGAATTGTATTTTTCGGTTGTTGGATGGCGAGCACTTCTGTTGTGTAAACTGCTCAGAAACCCCCTTATTGTCAATCTAGCTAGGAAAGCCATCCATCCTCTGAATGCTCTAGGTCTCTAGTTAGTGGTTGTAAAGTTTCATGAGGCTGTGATTATCTTAGAGGTCACCACAGGTCATTTTATACAGTGAGGTCAAGTTTTAAAAAATGGTCTCAACACAATAAAATGGCTCCTATGGGGACTATGGGGGTTGAAGAAACTAACGTTGAATGTTTACTTGAAATACTTGATGTCCTCCGACTAGTTCCAACATCATACTCAGATCTAGAGAAGTTATTCAGGCAGGTGTTCAAATGATATATAAAAGCCAACATCGCTTGTTGTGACTCACCTCTGAATGAATGTTTCTAATTCAATAAGTTGTTTAAGGTGTCTGGAGTATCTGTAGAGAGAGAAAAGACTGATGAGTTACTGCGTTAATGAAAGCCGGCATTGATAAAGTATGAAAAGGTGTTTTATTTTGAAAGGAGACAGTTAAATTACAGCTTGCGTTTTTATTTATTGATTGATTGCATTCTCTTACTTTAGACAAATGTGGAGTTGCACTTTGGGGTTTTTGTTTCAAAACAAACTCTGAAAGGTTGTTCATGTCTATTTTGCCGATACTCTTTTTTTTTAAATAGTTGTCAAAGAATACACCTGATAAACCAATGATCTGTTCCAGTATCTAATGTGAATATATGCTGTACATCATGTAGGCCGACCCATGTGTCTTTGCACATGTATGTATGAATCTTTCAGTGGGGTTAAAGAGCCGTTATGCAGATCAGCTCGTCTTTCCTTTACACCAGTATCAGGGTCATAATTCAGTGTTGGAGGGAAGAATATCATTACATTCAAACAGCAGCTCAGCTTTCCTCTGATGTGTGTGTGTGTGTGTGTGTCTTTTACATCAAAGCCGTATAACGCTATTAATAGGGCCACTAATGGACTCTAATGGTAAATAGCCACATCAGCACTCAGGTTTTTGACTGTGTGGTGAATTTATAATGGAGGGGGAAGTGATAACAAAACTTAAGTACCTTCTAACTCGCCTTTAATTGTGGTTTAGGCCGGTGCAATATAAAGCTTTATTTTAACGTTGGGACTAACAAGCGTGTGATTCATGATGAGACGCAGCTTTTTGCTAAAGTGACCTGCTTGGAATTACGACGCAGTGTTGCTGGCGTGGCCTATAAAACACGTCTTTACCAGCTCAGCGTATCTCACAGTCAGACTCATCAAGAGATGTATTTTGTACGACGGCTTATTAGGGCCATTGTAGGTATAAAATATTTATTACAGAGCCGGAGGAGAGGGGTAACATTACAAAAAAAATTATAATATTCTCTGAGATAGAAGTGGGAAATTTACGAGAAAAGAACATACTAATTATGTATATGTATCTTTCAGGACCTTTGCTTCGATCACAGGCAATCCTCACAACTATAACACTAACAGGAGCAACTAAATTCAGACGGTGGCGGGCGTTACCACGATGTTGCACTGCAGTATTTTTCCAAATTCTTTTCTTGTAAATTTATGACTTTATAATGTCCCAAATTTGTGAGGGTTAATTTTTTTTCGTAATTTTGCCAATTTAATCTCAGAATATAAATGTTTTTCTTATAAATTTGCCACTTTAATCTTAGAGAATATAAAAAAAGATTGTAAATTTACAACTTGATAATTTATTTTAATATTTTTTATTTCTCAAATTTGTTTTTTCTCGTAAATTAACACATTTTAATCTCAGAGAATATCTATTTTTTTTCTTATAAATTTACAATTTAATAATCTCTCAAAATTGTGAGTTTTTTCTCATAAATTTTCCACTTTAATTTCAGAGAATATCCATTTTTTTCTTGTAACTTTACAACTTTATAATCTCTTAAATCTGTGCTTTTCCTTGTTTGGAGCATTTAATCTGAGTAAAACATTGTTTATTTTATGACATCTTATTCTGAAAGATATGTCAGTCTGTGTCACAGTGGCACAGATAATTCACCTGTAGCAACATTACTGCTTTTCCAAGCATTCAGTTGTTTGCTTTCTTTAGGCTACTTTATGTCCACCACTCACCTCCCCACAAAAGAAAGTATTTGTTGTCCACAGCTAATTAAGTGTTTCCCTCTGTAGGTAATGCCATCCAGGCCTTTGGGAATGGGACGGATGTGGGAGTGTGGCAGCCGATGTCGCCCGTCCAGACCACCACGTCCACCACCACCCCCTACCAGAGGAACCGAGAACGCAACCCCAACACCATCGACAACAACATCAACACAGACCCCGGCATCTACCACTTCTGTGGCAGCCTACAGGTGAGACACACACACACACACACACACACACACACAAGCTAGTTCTGGATTCAGAGGATGTCTGGGTGTTCAGAGGCTCAAAGGTTCCAGCCAGTCTGGGACAAATCTGATCCCATAACATGAAAACCTTTTTGTGTTTGTGTAGAAAGGAAGTTTTTACAGATGGATGAAGTCTCTGAGTCGTTAATGTTCTTCATCTGACCTGCTGATCTTCCTATCCTTCAGTCAGTCTCACTATCCATATGTCTGTCTGTTTCTGTTCCCTCACCTCTTTCTTTCTCTTATTACTTTCAGGCATTTATTTCTCTAGTATTGTCATACTACCAAATATCTCGAGTTAAAACAGTGAAGCAGATACTACAAATAAAGTGAGGACTGTTCATATTGCAAACGTAAGCCAATAAAAAACTAAGCTAAAGAGTCCGATATTTTTCTCAGGTGTTGGTGGAGACCAAACCAGAGCTAAAAGGAGAATATTGGATTTACGACAATGAGATGATGATGTTACTCTGTGTCTGCTCGATGTGCATGTAGGCAGCTGTTTCTTAGCCATAACAGTTTATTGTAGTGCAGCTGGGCTGTTGATTTGGAGTCTTCATACTGTCTGGTGTCAAAAATCACCGAACGTGGCTTTAATACCAGCCCGGTCTCACCAAATGGTGTATGAATGACACGGTTTTGGCGTGTCATGTGCTCGCCGTGTAGTCTGTATTGACTGCAGTGTAAACACATCCACGTGAGTATGCTATGCTCAGTGCTAGTGACGTAGAATAAAAAAGAGAGAGACTGCTGATGGTGAGAGGGAGGGGGAGGTGGACGGGTCCAACAAACACAGGACTTTAGACCAGGAGACCGCTGTTCATGTCCCAAAGTGTTGTTGAGTTATTTTCAAGTTACGATAGTGAAGTTTGCGACGTGATTTTTAGTGACATTTGTGACGTGTTTCAGTTCTTCTGTTACATTGTTTTCATACATATTTTACTAAGTTTACACACTTATTTTAAGCCCCAACATGATGTTGATTTTAAACCTAACGAAGGGGTTTTGTCTCCAAAACCTAACTGCATCTGTTTCATGGTAACGACGTGGCATTAAATAACATTCGAAAAGCCTGAAATGCGTTGTCTTGATGAGGAAATGTAGGACTATTTATATACCTTCCCAGGAGATGGGGTTGATACAGTGTCTAAAAAATGTTAATCTCTACTGATGATATTAAAAACATGAAATGAAAAATAGATGTCACCGTCAATGTGGAAAACTTTATCGTAACTTTTCTAAAATAGTTGTGATAACTTGGTTGCATTTTTTGTCATCATAACATGTAAAATAGTACCAAATTTAAATCTTGGTTCCAGCCGTTGACACGCTCTTCTGTGTATAGATCTATGTTTACCTGTATGTGCCAGCCTCATTGTCTCCGATGAGACTCTGAAACTGTATTTCTCGGCGGGAGCAGCCACTCTTGCTCTACAGGAACAACAGTTATCTAGCTGATGAAACAGCGGGATCGCGAGCAGCAATCCTGAACACCGGTGATGGGCTCCTCCTGGGTCAGGGAGGAAGTGGGGATAATACTGTCATTACCAGCAGAGCGATGACAGGGACTCACAGAGCTATTTCACATATAATAACACTGCAACCGGTGAAGCATCATTAAATCACTAACGTTATTGTTTACTCATGTTAACGGAAAATCCTCCAGCAATTTCAAACTGAAATCCACCTTAATCATCGACAACAATCTCCACCATAAACGTCACATTTTATCTTTATGTTGTTGTTATTGTTCATGATGCTCTGCACTGTTGTAGTGATCATTCATTACGATGCAGAGTTTCTGTTTTTGTTACTGCATGAGAGAGTATTGTCTATCTATGTTATGGCTTAAATCTGCAAATATTTAAACACATAAAGAAGAACTTTTCGTGTATCTTAACTGAACTCAGAAACAATAATATATTTATTCTCCTCTCTAAATCCAAATTTTGGAGCAACATTAATTGATTGTTTTTCCAAATGCTTATTTACATGCTTATTTCACAAATCTTAACTTAAATTCACTCTTCTTTTACCTCTGTTTTGGTCTCCACCATCTCAAAAAACGTAATAACTGGGTCTTTAGCACCACTATGTTCATAAGCTAGACGCTAACTTTTGTTTATCGGCAGTTTTGATTCATCAGAGCTTTTACACTGAAAGCAACTCCCTGATATTACTGGAGACGTGGGTTGATTGAGCGGTGAGAGTGAACCGAAACAGTCGCGATCCGTGAAACCAAAACAATGAGCTGCAAGATGCTAAAGTGGTCTGGAGAGCTGAAGGGAAATGCGGAGCTGTGTAAGGGGGCGCTTAAAAACGTGTGGAAAACATCAGCCGTGCTGCTTTCATCCGTTTATTCAAGGTGCTTAGGAGGTCGCGCTCCTGACGCGCCTGCCGTTACTAGGTAACCAAAACCTGTGTGTTGCGATGACGCTGATGATGAAGTTGCAGTAATTTAGCAGTAAGCCTCAAGTTTGGAGTGTTATTCAACCTTCTTCAAGCTGGTATGACGTGGTTGGTACCAATGGATTCATCAGGTTTTATAGTTGTTGTTTTAAAATAATTGCAAGTTGCGTTAACGTGTTATTATTGTGTTAACTTTGACAGCCCTAACACGAACATATTGTATATAAAGGCATACTGTCCTGCAAGTTTAGTTCACACAGACAGATATTGTAGACACAGTGTGTACTGATAATGAGCTTTGGTGGTGTACTGGTGCGTGTGTGCTGTTGGCACTGCTCTGGTAGCACGTCAAGTACAAGTTAATGAGAGAGTTGTGTTAAACCACTTTTCTAGTGTGCACAGTTCCTCAGTATACTGGAGTGTGTCTGCTGGCATGTATGTGTGTTTGATTTTATGTGTTTTATGTGTGTGTTGGCATGGAGGCAGGCGACGCTGTTGTAATGACACACTCGAGGGACAAGCCAGTGAGAAGATTCACTCTTCTCATTGATCTCTCTCTTTCACACACACACACACACACATGTAGAATAATAACCGTTAACCAGTGACTCAGAACATCTACACTTCCAGCCAATGACAACCCAGCAACACTTAAAGCGGTGCGTTTACCGCGGCTTGAAAGAAAAGAATTAAAGGCGGCAACATCTGGTTCTGAGAAGTGATCCAACGCTGAAGTGCCTTAAACCTGCATTGTCTCTAACAGCCAGCAGGGGGCGACCCCTCTGGTTGCTAAAAAGAAGTCTGATTGTATAGAAGTCTATGAGAAAATGATCCTACTTCTCTCTTGATTTATTACCTCAGTCAACATTGTAAACATGAGTTTATGGTCTCAATCGCTAGTTTCAAGTCTTCTTCAATACAGCATGATGTTCATTTAGTAAATTATGGTCCCATTTAGAGTCAGATAGACCATTACGCAGGGGATGCTTTAAGGCGGGACTAACGTGTGATTGACAGGTTGCTACCGAGCGGTTGTCCGGTCTGGGAGTTGTCCGTATTTTCATCTTTTAACCCTTTCACAGTATGTTTTCAGTTCATCAGAGTGAATTGGAACATTTTTGTCGCCTAAAAGTGTCAGCGTTTGGTTGTACTTAGCTGCACCCTCTAGTGTCACTTCTGGTTGCAAAAAACCAAGATGGCAACAACCAAAAACCAAGATGGTGACGACCAAAAAGCAAAATGGCGACGACCAAAAACCGAGATGGCGACGACCAAAAACCGAGAACTAAAACATGTAATGGAGTTGTAGGCTATTGACTAACACGCAGGGCAAAAGCACAGGACACAACCTCTTCTACATCCATGGTCTGTGGTCTGTGGTCTGTGGTCTGTTGGACTTATTGACATAGTACATTGTAAGTAAATAGTTATAATAGTATTCATATTTACAATATTTTATTGTTCAACACAGGACATTTTGGTAGAATAGGAAAATAGAATAGAAATATATTAATTTTACTTTTGTACGGCTCGTTGAAGGCGGACCTTTTACTGGCGTCCGGTAGTCGCTTTCAGTCCAAAATGGCGGAAGTGTTGCTGATGTTGCAATGGAACGAAAAACTGATTTTCACTTCTCAGCAACATACGTTCTTTGTGCCTTCTTCTTCTTCTTCTTCTTCTTCTTCTTCTTCTTCTTCTTCTTCTTCTTCTTCTTCTTCTTCTTCTTCCTCTTCTACTTATCAAGTTTTTAGTGGAAATTAAAAACCCAGAAGAACTGCTTTTACTTTTTCATTACACACAACCGAACTAGACAACAAACCCACCACAAATAAAACAACACACACACACAGATGCCAGAATGGCGAAGCATGCATACATACACAGTGTGTATATGTGCCTCAGGGCTCCAGCAGCCTGTTCTTATGAATATAGTTGACTCCCGAGCAGGCAGGAAGTGCCCGGGACAAATATGGAAATCTGCCACATGCTAATGTGACTTTTCAGAACAGGCAGGTATTAGGCAAATCCAAAAACACGTGGACACAGGGCAGGAGTATGGATTTGGATTTGTTGACATCCCAATCTTTTTGAAGCATTGTTTAATATTAAAGGATACATACAAAGGTTATATTGTTTTCATATGCATGTAATCACAAAGAAAGCTCTCACAGTACAAGTGTGATTTAATTTAACCCTCTGAGACCCACGATAGACCCATTTTGTCTTTTTTAGGAGGTCTTCTGAATCATTATCGATGTAAACAAACCTGTTACAGCTTTTATTCTACCTGTAGGAGTGGAAGACAGGTATAATCTTGTATTTTGAGTGATGGTAACTGGGATTTTCTTGACCCTTTTGTTTCCATTCGGATCACGGATTGTTCCACTAATTTGGTCTGTACGGCGAGACAAGCCTTGTAAAAAAATTAGCCTCTAAATTGCTGAATTTGTTAGTTTTGAATCATAGCGGAGACATTATACCAGTAAAACATTAGCAGTGGCAGATGGAGCCCTACTTCTAAATGGAATCTATGTCTCTAAGATTCACTTGCGTACAATTTAAATTTCCAAAATGAGTTGTTGTGAAACACTCAAAGTGCCCTCAGGATTTCACTTCAGCAACAAGCTGTAAAAAAGTTTATTATCATTACGATCTCTCAGTGTTTCTATCTGGGATGTGAAAACTAATGCATCTAAACAATGACTCCCTAACACAGATGGGACCTCATCATGAAACACAAACTGATGTAGTTGTGTTTAGTCATCATGTTCTTCAGTATTTGTTTTGCTACCATGCTCGGCCTGCAAATACACCGTGATTTATAGACATCATTCCACTCCAACTTTGGCTTTTTTCTTTTTTGTTTAGTGTATAAGCAAAGGTATAATAACATAAAACACTTACTCACTTTCTGTATTACCATTCCTACATCCTGTACATCCCTATTTTTGCTCTGCATTCACAATACTGTGTATACTGGAGCCATTTATTATTCTGTCACACCATACAGCCTGAACACACACACACACACACACACACAGAAATACCCAGAAGCCAAAAAGTGGAGTTACATTCACTTACAGCATCCCGAGATTCAGTCTGCAGGTCATTAGAAGCCACAAACTCCTGCACAAAGTATCAAACTCTCAATCAGATGCCGTATTTACCAAATATAGAACAAAAACACGAGACGTTCAGATGCTGATTACAAGGCCTGCGCTGCAAATCAACTATTCGCAATCAACACGAGCGGTAATCACTTTTACCTTTTACCAAAAGACACGGAGCAGAGAATAAAGATTAGCGATGTGATGCATCATCACTGAACAAATGTCATGTTTATTTGTACATTTCTTTTTTTTTTCTATTCACGACTTGATTGCACACATTTTATTTCCTTATACAATTATTTTAAACTGGAGTTATAAGGCCTCAAATGCTCAGTTATAGTTAGAGCTTTTTGTTTAATAATGTGCATGAAGCATGTCTTTCCTTTTGTTCTTTGTTAGGTTTTTATATTATTCTGTAGCTTCCCAGTGGTGTTCATATATTTTAGCGTCAAAAATGTTATTTTCCCTTCAAGCCCTTCTAAAACATGGTGACCTGACGTAGGTTTCTGCATGATGACGCTGCTACATGTACAGTATATATATATATACATCCTTATAGTCAGTGTATTAACTTAGATGACGGTCGGCGTGCTCCCAGTTTGGAGAAGCAGACAGGAGTACCGGCAGGAAGCTAAGCAACGTACTGCTGTGGACGCCACGTTAGTTCAGATCAGAAAGTCACACAATAACACAAACTAACTAACCGATCGATGCAGCGGTAGACGAGCAACTCCTCTGTTCTGAGAGGGAAAATTACTGTTTTTGTGAATGGAGTCTGGTGGCTTTGAAGACAGCGATGTAACGGCTTCAGTTCCCCATCAGAAAGGGCTGTCTGATGGCGAGGTAAACGGTGACTGCCCAACTGGGAGCAGCGGCGATCTTCATCAGGGAAATTTGTGATTTAGCATTGTTCAGCATCCTTACCGGCTGCTTCTCCGACTTTGTAGACGTCAGTTGTGCACAGTCTTACCGCCGATATCAATGCCGTTTGAGAAACAGCACTGCTTGTTAGCGCGGTGCTAACTCTTCCAGACCCATTTCACTGTGACATTGTGACTTTTATAATGCTTTAAGGTAGATTGGTTCCATACTTTACTGATTTATTCATTTTCTTTCTTTAATCATTAATAAGATGTATTTATTTACATTTATAAAGCTTATTTCCTGGAGCCTCCAGTTTGACTTGACAGTGTGTGTGTGTGTGTGTGTGTGTGTGTGTGTGTGTGTGTGTGTGAGAGAGAGAGAATCAAAGTGTTTGAGCGTGCGACAGCCATTGAATGATAAATGTGAGATGAAATCACAGTCTGGGTTTGACTGTCCCTCTGTGCTCCGCCTCGCTCTTCTTCTCCTCTCACTGGAAATATCAGAGGCTTTAAAAGTTTAACAGGCTCTCAGGGTAAAAAGCATCCAAGGTTATTGTAGTCTTTTTTTTCCCTCTTTAGCGTCAGTTTCCAATCTGTTGCTGTGATCAGATCCGAGCCGAACTTTCATAAAAGCTCAGATTGAATGTGATGCTTATTTTTGAAGTTTAGTCACAGTGTTTGAACCCTGATGTTGTTTCTACCTGTTGTTGTGTAAACGTATTGACAGAATATGTTCAGTCTGATTAGATTGCAGATTGTTCCATCGATTGTTGATCGAAGCAAATTAATTACTGCCGATCCTCTGTGCACGTTCACTCCAGTCTCAGTGTGACGGGTGTCAAAGCGCTAAAATGCCGTTGTGTTGTAACATGCAAACTTTAAGAAATGAGTTAACCTTGAAACTGTATCATAATCTCTTTGATATTTGGATCTTTTTCATAAACAGACACATATTTTATTTGTGGGTTGTAACATGGATTGTGTTTCTTTGTGTCTGTCTGTTGCAGGCTCAGAAATTGAAGTCAAACTCATCTGTCAATGGCGTCTTCTGTGTGGTAAGTTTGTCATCGATTGTGTAATAAAATGAAATATGACTTTGAGTGGGACAGGATCAAATACTTGATATTCAATAACAACAACAACTAACTCAACTAAAACTTTCCTCATCTGTTTACTTCTTTGTTATATTGCAGTTAAAAAGAGAATCTGTAAGGACGCTAAATCTACATTTTCTAAGCATTCTTAAATGCACTAAAAGAGTTCTAATAAAAAATAAGAAAACATGCGGCCATGAGCGGCACGTGACGGCTACCAGCTGAACTGCTGCGTATGTCACACGTGTGGCGTCCGCACCGTTTCTGTTGCTGGGCGGCTGCTGCCTGCCCTTTCTTTCTACACTGAGTTTGCCTTTCATAATGGCCATTTCATTTCATTATAAATGTCATTTATATTTATTTAAGACAGAAAAGGTTGAGGTCATACAGCTCTGTGTGTTTTAGAATACCTCATCATGGTTACTAACAGAAAAGGGGTCTTGGATATGGTGGTACTGTCTGAAAAACATCCAACTTGTAGAAACCTGAATACAACTGAACCATTTTATCTCAGAAAACAATTTAATTCAACAGCATCAAGGCAATTACCGAAGCTATCAAATAATCACAACGTGTGATCCGCCCTCGCCGTTGGAAGTCTCTGACCTCCCTCTGACTGTGATTGCCGCGGCCGATCCTTTCCCGCCTTCCTTTGTAAACTCCTGGTCTTTGTAGTTCCTGTGAGGCTGAAATGGGATTGTTGCTTATCTGTGGCTTTTAAAGTTCACTGTAAATGTCATTGTACAATAATAAGGCACTGTTATGCACCGGACTGACATTTAATAGAGGCAGGGACAGGTCTGGAGGAGATGACCCAGCCGTTAGCTCGCAGCTTTATTAGCCGGCCAAAGAGCGCTGGTGAAGCTCTGTACTCACGCATGATGGCACATGCAAATGCACACACACGCACATACTTTTTAGCTTTCCACTCTGGCATTTTAATTATAAAAACAACCTTTTTATTTTGTACTGTGTCACACCAGATGAATGTATTTAGTTTTGTGTAGGTGATATTATTGAATTAAACAGTCTCCACATCCTGTATGCATGAATTATGCTGCAGCCTAAAGTCCTAAATCTAAAGGATTCTGGTATACTCCCAAACAAATCAAAATGCCTTTCTCCAATATAGTGCATAAAGACCTAAATACCTAAAACGTGACAATGGTGCTTGAAATGCTTGGCAGCGTTTTGTGTTATTGTTGTTGTTGTTTTGGTCGTCATTTATCAAGCTGCCATGAAACCGATCCCAGAGTCTGCCGTGGATGAGATCCAGAGGCACCTGCCACAGCTGATTCATGGAACTTCCTCCTGCCACAATCTGGACATTCAGACCAGAGAGTATACTGTGTAGAAACCAGTTGTCTCTGAATATGCACATTTACCAAAACGATGAGAGGTTAATCTCACAGCCTTGAGAAAGAGGGATTGATATGTACTAACTAACCTTTATATACTGAACACATTAAGGCTCACTATTGTTCCCCATTATCTTTTTATTGGTATATCTGTTTGTATTTTCAATATTTTATATATTCCCAACCCGGGATCCCTTAGGTGGGGCACCACAATTTGTCTGCTCTGAGGTTGTTCAAATTAGATTTACACATATATAACTAAAATCAAAATAACTAGTGCTGTCAAAGTTAATGCGATAATAACGTGTTAATGAAATTTGTTTTAACGGCAATAATTTCTTTAACACATTAACGCAATTTGGGATTTTAAGGTTGTAGCGGCTCAATTTAAAAGCTAGAGTGAAGATACTGGTATCATATGAAACTAGAAAACCTAAGGAATCCATTGGTGCCAACCGTGTCATACTAGCTCGTCATGAAGGAGGTTAAATAACGCTCCACAGTTACGTTAAATTTTGGCGAGGAAAAACTGTCATGTTCATTTTCAAAGGGGTCCCTTGACCTCTGACCTCCAGATCAGTGAATGTAAATGGGTTCTCTGGGTTCCCACGAGTCTCCCCTTTACAGACATGCCCACTTTATGATAATCACATGCAGTTTGGGGCAAGTCATAGTCAAGTCAGCACACTGACACACTGACAGCTGTTGTTGCCTGTTGGGCTGCAGTTTGCCATGTTATGATTTGAGCACATTGTTTTATGCTAAATGCAGTACCTGTGAGGGTTTCTGGACAATATCTGTCATTGTTTTGTGTTGTTAATTGATTTACAATAATAAATATATACATACATT
>CAKAOI010032025.1:2489-15568 GCA_916701655.1 Sebastiscus albofasciatus | reverse complement strand
CTCTCCTCCCTCCTCCTCCTCTTCCCTCTCCTCCTCCTCCTGCAGTCTGTCCGACCTCCTCCACATGTCGGTGCAGATCTCGTCTGGGATGAAGTATCTGGCGTCTCTGAACTTCGTGCATCGCGACCTGGCCACCAGGAACTGCCTGCTGGACCGCCGCCTCACCATCAAGATCGCCGACTTCGGGATGAGCCGGAACCTGTACAGCAGCGACTACTACCGCATCCAGGGCCGGGCGGTGCTGCCCATCCGATGGATGGCCTGGGAGAGCATCCTGCTGGTGAGGGAGGGGTTAACAGCATTTACACCTGGTGTTGGTTAGCTGTTACCTGACACCTCTACCGGTATGGAGTCATAGGAGTGCCATAATATAGAATAAATCTGTTAAAGAATAAGGGATAAGAACAAATACATTACATTATCTAAAAATAAATACCAAAAAGGAAAAAATATAGTACTTTTTATGCAAAAAAATAAATATATATTGGTTGAGATATATACAAAAATAAATGAACAAATAAATGTGAAAAAAATAGAGTAATTTATATGCAATAAATAAATAAATAAATATATATTTTAAGAAATATATAAACAAATAACTGTATGCAAAATAAATTAACAAAAACTGTAAAAAGATATACAGAAAAAAAATCATAATTTATATGCAATAAATAAATAAATGCATAGTTTTTAGAAATATCTATCTATATATAAATGACCAAAGAAATTAAAAAAATGTAATAAAAAACAAAAAAGTAGAGTAATTTTTATGCAACAAATAAATTAATAAATATATACTTTCTGGAAATATATAAATAAATATATACAAGAATAAGTGATCAAATAAATGTGAAAAAAGAAAGTAAAAAGAAAAAAGTAATTTATATGCATTAAATAAATATATATTTTTAGAAATATATAAATGAATATCCACAAAAATTAATGAACAAATAAATGTAAAAAAAGAAAGAAATATATACAGAAAAAATGCAGTAATTTATATGCAATAAATAGATAAATATACAATTTTTTAGAAATAGCTATATACAAATATAAATGTGAAACATGTACATACAATATTGAGTAATTTAAATGCAATAAATATGTTTTTTAGAAATATATAAATAAAAAATGAACAAATAAATGTTAAGAATATAAAGAAAAAATAGAGCAATTCATATGTAATAAATAAATAAATATATCTTTAAAAATATGTAAATAAATATATGCAAAAATAAATATGAAAATTTATGAAAATGCTTATAATTATTTTTTTATATTTTATTTGTCTTTGTATTTCCATATTTATTTTTTCTTATATTTATTCCTCTTTATATTTCCACATTTGTTTTCTTAGTCCTTTCCAGATTTATTCTTTTCATGGCACTCCTATGACTCCATATTCCTGCTCCTAATGATGCTGCAGGCCTTAATCTTTCCCTTGAATAACTTTACTCTGACATACATTATGAATGTCAGAGGATCTCTTGGTTTAAAGAGCATTTCTGCAGCTGTATATTATGTGAAAAGACGTGTTTACTGACGATGCGACTCCTCCAGGGGAAGTTCACCACGGCCAGCGACGTGTGGGCGTTCGGCGTCACCCTGTGGGAGATCTTCACTCTGTGTAAGGAGCAGCCCTACAGCCTGCTGTCAGACGAACAGGTCATCGAGAACACTGGCGAGTTCTTCAGGAACCAGGGCAGACAGGTGAGGCCGATCAGACACTCTCTGAGGGGTCTGTTATTATTAGATATATATGCAATTGGAATAAAGCTGCATGTTTCACATGAACCAGCTTGCAGTTCACATGTAGCATGTAGCAGTTCCACCACAAGAGGGAGCTGCTCAGTCATTGTTGCACCAGTTTTACACAACAGCTGTGGCCCCAAGATTCATCTGAAGGGCCACTAGATGATTGGCGGTGACTGGAAATGAACTTGTTGATCTATATATAACTTATGCATAAACATCTGCAACTGGTTATGATGGAACACGAGTAAATACTGCTTCATCTGTAGGGTTTAACACTGACCTATAGGAGAGTCCGTCACTGCAGCAGCACTTTAGACTTTAGACTTTGCATCATTGACATCATATAGCTTAACGATATCACCAATAACCACCATGACGTTTTATTGGTCATTGATGCTCTTGTATAACAATATCAATATGAAGATCTCAAACTGCAAAACAACTTAAGTTATGCTCTGACTGAAGGTTCATTTGTCTCTGTATGTAATAAAGTCAACAAGAAGTGTAACCAGGCGCATCACGGCTGACTTCCTTCCTCTGGATGTGCGTCAGGTCCTTTTGGAAGAGAAGAGAGCGTGTCTTCAGACGGCGTGCTGATATATTGGCGACATGGAGACAGATGATTGGTGCAGGATGCGTAGCCTTATATGGTGTCATCGGGGGGGTTGATTATGCTGATTCTCATGAACGCGGGCTCATTCACGCGCAGGTGGCCTTCATCATAGTTATGCAGGTCCTTTACTCCGTTATCTGAAGTTAGGAGTTCGCTGAATCTGCAACGGTGCAAAAAAAGTAAAGAAAGATGAGACAAGAATACGAACATGTTTTTGCGTGAGTGCCAGTATTGCACACAACGTGTCTATATATTTAAGTGATTATTACTTACTATAATGTTTTTGTTGGGAAATTGGCCCATGCTTCTTCTACCTTTCATCATTTCTTGACCTCTAAAGGCGCGTTCACTAGTCAACCTATAGTCCGTTTTAATCAAACTCTGGTGCTGTTCGTTTGGGCGGTTGTAAACGCACTCTAATGCGGACCAAAACAACCGGTCCGAGGCCGCTAGCGAGAGGCGGTCTCGGACCGTTTCCAAGCGAACCAAAACGCAGGCTGCCTGTGTGGACATTTGTTGAGATGGACTGAGAGTGGGAGAGGACGGACCTGGACTCCTGCAGAAGCATCAGCGCAGTTTGAACTTTAAGGTTGGAGGTTCACAGAAACATCTAGAGGGGATGTAATGTGGACAACGCTGAGAGGTCGAATGTATTGGGATGCGTGTAGCCGACATATTACACCCTCCAAACACAAAGTGCCGCGACCAAGCATCAGTGACAAAGTCAGTTTGATTGCGTTGTTTTCTACTGGAATGAACTAACTGGCCGAGAGCGATGAAGCGCTGCACAGCTCGCCGTCTAGAGCTGAACTGTTGTCAGACGCCCTGTTTCTATTTATCGGTTGCTTTGAAAGCGTCGCAACCGATGAATGAAATGTATATTTAACAGTGTGTGAACACAGAAGTAAATAAAAAGACCACCATCTTATTATCTTGTTGATTTATTATACTGTCAATAAGAAGACACAATAAGGTCGACGTTATTCATCATTGAATAAATGATTAGTTGTTATTGTAATAAATAGAGATGTATTTCTAGGGGGTTCAGTGAGGCCCCTGAAACAACGCTAACTGCGCCTGTGTGCAGAAGTCCGACGTTTGCTTGACATCTGGTCGGTAGAGAACATTCAGAATATGATAAATAAAGTCCACAAAAATAAAGAGCCATGTTGAGATCAGTTGAGGAAACATCAAGCACCGCCCACCAGCCGGACACTTTCTCATTTACAGCTAAACCGTGCACTACAAGATGTTTCTGAAAACATCTGAGGAGAGAAATAGACATTACAGTAACAGAATATTGATTCATATTTGACCGTTTGGTCGGAGTTGGCGAGGGATTGACAGCTGCCTCTGTTGAATGAACAGCCAATAGGAACGCTCTCTCAATGAAATGACCTGTGATTGGCCAAAGATGTTCTAAAGCCTGAAAACAGAGCCGTGAGGAGGAGCAGAGGTCTAGTTTCCTCTCAGAACACTTGAGTTACAATATGATGAAAGGTTATTACGATGCCAACCCTGGCTTTAATTCCTGCTGTATTTCCCTCCCAGATCTTCCTCTACGGCCCTCCGCTCTGCCCTCCTTCTCTCTTCGAGCTGATGATGCGTTGTTGGGGTCGCGACATCCCCGACCGACCCACCTTCGAGGGTCTATACCAAGCCCTGAGGCCCCACGTCAACCAGTGAGGCCGAGGCCGCCGGGATGAACTCGCTCCTGTACGACGACAGACCGACACCAGAGGAGACGGAGGAGAACTGGAATAACGTTACGAGAGGACGTCGCTGTCGGAGGGGACGAAGAGACTGTCAGAACTGGAGGTGGGTTTGCTTTGTGGTAACAGCAGCTGGTCGCCTCGGAGGAGAGACGAACTTCTCCGGCGCTAGTGAACAAACATTTCTAAGCTTTTTAAGATTTCTATCATTGCTGATGTCTTTAAAGACCCTTTATGGTGCCAAAGGAGCCCTAAACTTTATCTTCTTCTTCTCTTTGGCTTTTTAAAGATGCCAAAAACTGGACAGACTCTTCAGTCTCGGTAGTTTCTCCTGTCCCTGTGGTTTTATTATTATTATTATTATTATTATTATTATTGTAAAGCACTGTCTGTGTCTCTCAGTTATTCATGTTCATATATTAACCCACACTGGAGCTAGGGTTAGGGTCAAATTCTAGTGTAGTTTTAGATTTTTATTCTATTTTATTTGTTTTTCTGGTTTTACAATATTTCACTTTGGTTGGTCTTAATGAACGTTGTTCAGCTGATGTTCAAAACGTCACGGTGCCGAGAGGCTGCGTTGAAACGAGGGCTGGGACAACAAATTCACCTGTGGGTCGGGATTTAAAAAAAAGATGTTTTAATGCCAGAATGGATATATCTGCTTCATCTGAGTCTCTGTGGAGGTAGAAGGAAGTTACCGCTTTTATTGTGGTAGTCTGAGTAACGTGATGTCATATCCGTTCCGTATCCGTCAACCAAAACAAACCTCAGAGAGTATAAAACGTTGGAGGGTCAGCGTGAATACGACCTGCACCCTCCATGTTAAATCCAGCGTGGTGAACACTACACATCCAGTAAAGGATGGAAACACTTTGGGTTTCACACATTGACAGGAAAAGCAGAGCTAGACAGAGCAGAGCTAAAGCTGCATGCTAACTTCTAAAAAAAAAAAAGATACTGACATTTGTGTTCTTTGCATTGAAACGGCCCCGATGGAGCTGACCATAGATGGATAAAGAGACCGGAGCTGACGGGAGAGCTAGAGACCACCTTGGAGAAGTTAGAGGAAGTAGACACGTGGGACTACGTCCGCTTTTCAAAATAAGGTGTTAACAAAGGGAACTGTATATACAAAATACATCTATGGAAATAAGATTGATGGATTATATTCACCAGAAGTATAAAACATTACATGTCCCTTATAGATTAAAATGAAAATCCCACTAATCTGTGAGAGAAATGTCTTTATTCTTTGACTTTTGGGTTGCTGGATAATAAATAATTCCTGACAATGACTGATATATTTGACTTCAGGACATCTCTCTGACTGGATTCAATTAGAGATTTAACAAAGTAAAAGTCCCTAGAAGTGTATGATTCAACTTTTTCCCCATGGTCTAGTTCAGGGATCAGCAACCTTTACTATCAAAAGAGCCATTTCAGGCAAAAAACTAAATCTATCTGGAGCCACAAAACATGTGATCATTGTGATGAAGGTAACAGTTTATAGTCTCAGTATATAGTATATCAGTCTGATGCAGTGAGGGACAAAGAGACAATGTACTACGGAGTATTAGGACCACATTGAGGGAAAACACATCTGAGATTTACAGAATAAAGTCCTAACTTTACCAGAAAAAAATTGGAATATTAAGAGAATAGTCATAACTCTACAAAAAAATATTACTAGTGTATCATATTACGACTCTTTTCTCTAAATTTCAGATTAATGTTTTTCCTCAACGTGGCCCTAATACTCCGTCGTACATTAAACCTACAACAATGATAAATAAAAATGAAAATGTAAACACAAAAACAGTTATTCAGTTCCATGTTTAAACGTCCACAGGGAGCCTCTGGAGAGAGGACTCGTGTTAAAAAGTTAGCAACAATCACAATAAATTTTAATATCGAATCGCGATACTCGTATCGTCCCAGCCCCGATAATTATCTAATTTAAAATATCGTCATTATTTTAATGATTCAGCCGCTCAGTGCCGGTATTCTGAATCTTCCCTTCCAGCAAAATCGTTTAAAAATGGCGCAAATCAACTTTGACAGGAGAGAGGGAGGAAGACCAAATCTGTTTTCAGTCTGAGTGCATCTTTCAGTGTTTTTGTTGTTCTTTTTTTATCTGTACTGTATCTTCTACGAGTGTTTGTGAGTGTGTGTTTAAGAGAAAATGAGTGTTTTTGACATTCCTCTGAGCACTGTGGGAGATAGTTGGGATTAAAGTGGTCAACGGTGTGATTAAACGGCGTGATTAAACCACGTAATCAAACGGCGTGATCAAACGAGGGGCGACGGAAAGAAAGGAAACCACTGAACTCAATCTCCCAGAGTCCTTTGCTACAGTGAGCCTGTGTGTATTTCGTTGTGGTTCCATTAGAGAGATAGACAGATAGTGTACAGTATAAGTGATCTATAATATCTCAGTGTGTGAATGCAGATTAGGTGTGATAATTGTTTATTGATTATTGATTATCTATCAGAATTTATAGTAGCTGATTGTTTTCTGTTCTGGGAAGGTGTTGGGTTTTTATTTCTTTATTATTATTTTCTGTCCTGCTTCAGACGTGTATTGTACATAGGCTAGTAGCTGTGTATATTAATATATTGGGAACGTTGTGTTCTGTCGTCCCAAGTCGTTTCCACTCTGTACTCTCTCATGTCTCCGTCTGGTTTCCTTCTAATAAACACTCCAATGTGTCAAACTGAAGAGCAGAGACTGTGGCTTATTTTACATTTTAAGCTTCATTATTTTTACTTAAATGTGAATATTTCCTGTTTTCTTTCCTCCTCTATGAGAGTAAACTGAATGTCTTTGAGTTGTGGACAAAACAAGGCATTTGAGGACATCGTCTTGGACTTTGGGGAAACACCGATCGACATTTTACAGACCAAACTAATCGATTAATCCAGAAAATAATCGACTGATGAACCAACAATGAAAATATTCGTTAGTTGCAGCCCTAATATTATGGTCTAGGCATTATATGATGAAGTTATGCAGCCAAAAAGCAGAATTAATCTGTAAATAAATAAGAAAATATGTAAATATAAAGAGAAATAAATAAAAGAATAAATAAGTAAATAAGTGGAAATATAAAGAGAATTAAATACAATAATAAATCAGTAAATAAAGAATATGGAAAAATAAAGTGAAATAAATACAAGAATAAATAACTACATAGAAAATGTGGAAATATAAAGAGAAGTAAATACAAGAAGTAAATAATAAAGGTGGAAATACATAGAGAGATAAATAAAATAAATGAAAATGTGGAAATATAAAGAGAAATAACAAAATTGAAACATCACATTTATTTGTTCATTTATTTCTGTATATATTTATTTATATATTTTTAAAATATAATTATTTATTTATTGCATATGAAGTATTATATTTTTAATTTTTTGTTTATTTTTAGATAATGTCATTTTTTTATTTTAAGCCCTTTATTTTTCCTTATTCTTTTACAGATTTATTCTTTTTCATACCACTCCTACAGCATGACTCCATAGTTGCTGCAAATTACCCCAAAAAAAGCCATCAAAATCATATTTGACTGATTACTCCCCTATAATAAATATAATCATATTTGACGCCGTCAGAACTCAAATAAAATGCATTTTGCAGACAAAATGTACGTACATCTGGCGTGCTGATATCAGCAGAGGGCGGCAGAGAGACAGAAGCCTTTTACTAAACTCTGAATCCTGCAGAGAACTTCCACCTTAAGGATCCATTTATGTGAGATTATGAAATAAATTAACACCTGGAACAGCTGGAATGCTCATTTGTGGATTCAGTTTCAGTTTGTGAGCAGCAGGAAGTCTCAGGAAACCTTGTGGATTCAGTTTCAGGGTGGACTTTCTCCAGGATAAACAAAGGTTTCTGTGTTCCAGTTTCACAGCGGGGTTCGTGGTGGGAGGAATGTTACCGTTAGCCGTGACACTGCTAATAAAACTTTAGAGCCAATAAATAGGGACACAATTAATAGGCTACTTTCCATTGATTCGTCGTTTTTTCAGCCACTAGGGGGCAGAATAACTCAGACACACAGGCTAACATGTTAGAAACCAGGTGGCTACTTCAGCAGAGCAACATGATGATTCATCAGGAGTCTTTGTGTTTGTGTCACCTGATGAATCCAAGTCCAATATTCACTCTCTTTTAGCTCTGTTTTTGGTCTCCACCACCTCCTGAGGGAAATATCTGTCTCTTTAGCTGCTCAATGCTCCACTATGTTCACCAGCTAGCCTTCACATAAGGATTGCACGGCTTTTGCGGACGCTGAACCTGCAAAAAAATGAGACAAAAAGAAACCGTGTAATTCTCAAATAACCCGCAAACTGGGACAGCGTCTCGGTGCTCCTGTGATATTTGCACCAGTTTAAATGAGGTAATATCTGACAGACATTTGGTGCAAAATTGGCCCCTTTCTCTGCAAATGAGCCTCATTGCAAAACCAGTCCAATTCACAAAGATCAGCGCTGATAGCTTCACACAGTTACAGTGACATTCTCAGTGTCTTCAGAGAGTTGGTGGCGACACGCCGAGACTTTCCAGTGATCATGACAGCATTAAATCCCAAATACTGTTTATGTTTTGGTAAAGGAGGTTGCGCTTCAACAATGGGATTCACGGTGGAGTGCTAGACCCAAAGTCCAATAAGCAGAAAAATGTGATACTGGAGCACATCCCAGAATTCAAAATCAAGTAGGACAAAATACATTTCACTTGTTTGATTGGCTCACATCCCAGTGAGCTGCAAAACTTTATGGGCACGTCTGCGCTATAATACCATCAGTGCAACATCTTTTGTGAATTGGACCTAGAGACGGCAGATAGCGGTTGCAAGCGATGCACAATTTATGGTGCTATCAGCGGCTGCAATCCATTCTTTGTGAATTTGCCTCTGAGACTGAGCCAGACAGGAAATGCGCCACCAAACAAGGAGCTAAAAGAGGCTAAAAAGCTCTGCAGAGATGGTGGCAACTACGAGCATCATTTGATTCTTCGATGAAAAGCTTTTCAAATCAAACCCTACACATCTATACCAACATGTTCTCATCCCAACTCGTCAGATGACGCCGCTTGGCATCACTTTAGGTTTAGGCAACAAAACCACTTAGTCAGGTTTAGGAAAAAACTACATGGTTGGGCTTAAAACTACTACGTTTGGAAAGTGAAAATGAAACTGAACGTTGTGAACACGAACGACTAGCTGACTGTAACGTGAAAGTGAAACTTAACACACGGGACACGAACAGCGGTCTCCTGGATGAAAGCCTTGTGTTTGTTGGACCCCTCCACCTACGTCACCACACTCATTTACTGTTGCTGCAGATGGGTTTACATTGTAGTTAATGGAACGCTCGCTGTGTATTGCCTGGTGCGGCAGTATCGAACACCAACGGCCGTGAGAAAGCCTCAGTATTTCACCCCCTGGGAATAAGAACGGGCTGTCTATACCTCAGCCATGCAGACTTATCAAAAGGTCTACTGACTGATCCCAGAAACTACCAGTTTGTTTTTCTTCAAACCTGACTTGTTCGGTTTGGTTCCAGGATGATCGTGTTTCTCTTTTAAAAAGAAGTTCATCAGCTGCTGCATGATCTGGATACTGATCGTCAGATGTGAAGAAACAGAGCTACTCTTCACCTTTTGTGGGAGTCACACTCTGCTGTAATTGTCCTAAATCTGACAGAAAAAGAAACCAAAAGCAGAGGTTTGTTTTTCAGACGTGGGCTCAGTGACCGCAGCTTTCATAAGGGTGGTTCAACAGTGGTTCAGGGCCAGAAGGAGAGACACAGGGAGATAAACAACGGTCCAGGGCCCTCTGCAGCTTCAGGTATGAAGAAGAAATGACTCTTGGTAGGATGGTTGGATAAAAATAAGAACACAATGAGTATTGGACAGATGACAACAGCTTTTGTAAGAGTGGAGTGATGGTAGAGGAGACCCGGCCAAACCCGACATGGCTGTAATTGTTGGTGCTGCTCAGCTCGCTGAGGAGGTTTGGTCAGGAGGAGGATTATTTTTATCTCTTTGGTGTGAACTCTGTCACGTCCACAAAGGCATTGTGAGGATGTGACATCTACTGTTGACCTGATATCTCCCCATAAAGACCCCCTAGACCTCCCTAAAGAAGACTAAAACCGGTCTATTGAGGGTCTCACAGGATTAAACCCTTTAATGTATTGTAATCCATTTATTCATTGGAGCAATCGTCTGAATTTAAATGAAAAATGAAGCTCCTTTTATATGTCCTTTTGATGTGAAAAGATATGAAACATCATAAGTAAGTATATTTTAACATAATGCCTTTATATAAGTGTTAAAATAGTGCAGTGTCTTCTATTATTCAGGTGTGTTGATTGATAATTGATGACTCCTCCTCTTCCCCCTCCTCCTCCTCCTCCTCCTTGGAGTTGTGCTGTTTTTGACAATGGAGGAGAAGTCTGGTTAATCTCCTTCTCAATGTTGGCAAAGACACAACACAACCTTTTTATCAGTTTGTATCATTTACTGATTCTGATGTATTTTTACGTTTACGTGCTCATAGAGCCGTCGATCCAGTTTATAAAGTGTCTCATGTCCTGATGAAGGTCTGATTGAATGAACACTAGAATGTGGTGAACTGTAGTTTAAAGAAGAGAACTTGTAGCAGGATGTTGGAGGGATCTGGACTGTGTCTGACCGCGGTGAATCTGGAAGATGATCGGTAACATCGGGCTGGAGCTCAGAGCCTCGTCCGTCAGGCAGCAGATGGACGCTGGTCTGGAGAAATCATCTGATCACACACGGACAAATCAGGTGAGCAGGTGGTAGGTAAGGATGTCTCAAACATTAAAGCAAAAATAAAAATAGAAACTGGATAGTAAATACCCAAAACGTTCTCATCCCAACTCCTCACATACCGCCGCTTTGTCACGCCCCTTTGTCACGCCCCTTTGTGTCACTTATAGGATTAGGCAACAAAACCACTTTAGTTGGGTTTAGGAGAGAACTACATGGATGGGTTTAAAACTACTACGTTTGTGAAGTGAAAATGAGACTGAACGATGTGAACACGAACAAGCAGCTGATTGTAACGTGACACACGAGACATGAACAGAGGTCACCTGAATGAAAGTCTTGTGTTTGTTCTTCTCTCACTCACTGAAGGTCCTCTCAGACACAACGCCACAACGGCTTTTCACTGCGTCCAGCTAAGCCCAACTTTGGGCGCTGCACGCTGTGACCCAGCTCTCTTCCACCAGGAAATAAACGTTAGGTGTAGCTCTATTGTCGTTCGGTTGGAAGTTGAAGTTTTATACTCACTGTAAGACAAACAGTTGTGAAAATGTGTCATAAATCGTGAGAACTGTGACGCCGGGAGGAAACCGGGAGTGGGCAATGGAAACTGTGAGTCTCCCAAGAAAACTGGAAAGTACGTCGGTATCACACGCCGACGGCTGTGACAAAGCCTAGTATTTGATGCCTCCTCTAGCTCTCTAATGTACCATGATTGGAAGAGCACCAACTACAGAAGCTAAAAAGCACAGAAACATGAGCCACCTCTCTGATGTTTAATGAACAGTGGCGGAGGTCAGAGGTCAGCTGGCTGATGAGGAATCAGGTTCTGTTCTGGTGGCTTACAGTGTTTTTATTGAGTCTGGCCCCTATTAGCTTCTGTTACAGCTGCTTTACAGCAGGAACGAGCTCCTCTCACTGGCTGAGGAAGGGTTACATGATGCTACCAGGGACCCAGTCTGGACTCAACCTGCACACTTTATGTACATTCTCCACTCGGGGTTTCTTTTACATGCAAGTTTAAAATGTGCACAAAATGCTACTAAATGTACAGACTAACTACATGAATGACTCCTTTACTCCTAAATGATGATGTTTCCTTAGTGGTTGTTGAAAGCCCTGTACAGGTGTTTTCACTTATTCTGGTAAGTTCCCCCTCCGGTCAGGATGAAGGTGGGAGGAGTTCTGATGATAATTACTTGTTGTCACCAGACTCCGTGTACTAATGAGGGTGATAACGTTTTGTCCCACACTAACAGGTGCAACGACGCTTCAGTGAGATGTCAGTCAGTCTCAGTCATTCCCAAATACTGTAGGTAACACAGGGTGTCAAACACCGATGCTTTGTCACGGCCGTTGGCGTATGACACCGTTGCACAATGCACCTTTAAGCACCAGTATGAGACACAACAGGCGTTCCATTAACTATCATGTAAACCCATCAGCAGCAACAGTAAGCGTTCTGAGAAAGTGCTGCGATGACGTCGTTTAAAGAGCAAAAAGACACACATGGCGGGCTGGAGGGGGTGGCGTGGTGTATGGGTCCAACAAACACAAGGCTTTCATTCAGGAGACCGCTGTTGGTTTCACATTACGATCAGGTGTTCGTTCATCTCCCCGTGTTCACAACCATGTAGTCCTTTCCTAAACCGAACTATGGTGGTTTTGTTGCCTAATCCTAGCGGGCGTGATGCCAAGGGAGGGGCGTGACGCCAAGGAAGGAGCGTGACGCCAAGGAGCAAGGAACTTGACGCCAATGAAGGAGCGTGATGCCAAGGAAGGAGCGTGACGCCAAGGAGCAAGGAGCTTGACGCTAATGAAGGAGCGTGACGCCAAGGAAGGAGCGTGACGCCAAGGAGCAGGGAGCTTGACGCCAATGAAGGAGCGTGACGCCAAGGAAGGAGTGTGACACCAAGGAAGGAGTGTGACAGAGGGGGCGTGACGTCAAGGAAGCAAGGAGCGTGACGGAAGGGGCGTGACGCCAAGGAAGGAGCGTGACGCCAAGGAGCAAGGAGCTTGACGCCAATGAAGGAGTGTGACGCCAAGGAGCAAGGAGCTTGACGCTAATGAAGGAGCGTGATGCCAAGGAAGGAGCGTGACGCCAAGGAGCAAGGAGCTTGACGCCAATGAAGGAGCATGACGCCAAGGAAGGAGTGTGACACCAAGGAAGGAGTGTGACAGAGGGGGCGTGACG
>CAKAOI010032021.1:0-51606 GCA_916701655.1 Sebastiscus albofasciatus | reverse complement strand
TTTTATTTTGGTCTATTTGTTAATATTTATTTATCATCTATTTAATATGAAATATTAATTCCATATTACCTTGTTGAGTAGATATTAAATAATATTATATTATATTATAATATATTATATTATTATATTATATTATTATATTACATTATATTATATTATATTGTATTATTGTATTATATTATTATATTATATTATATTATATTATTATATTATATTATTATATTACATCATATTGTATTATTATATTATATTATTATATTGCATTATATTATATTGTATTATTATATGATATTATATTATATTGTATTATTATATTATATTATATTATTATATTATATTAGATTATATTGTATTATTATATTATATTATTATATTATATTATTATATTATATTATTATGTTACATTATATTATATTATTATATTATATTATATTATTATATTATATTATATTACATTATATTGTATTATTGTATTATATTATTATGTTATATTATATGATATTATATTATATTGTATTATTATATTATATTATTATATGATATTATATTATATTATATTGTATTATTATATTACATTATTAGATTAGATTAGATTATATTATTATATTATATTATTATATTATATTATATTATATTATATTATATTATATTATATTATATTATATTATATTATATTATATTATATTATTGTGACCGGTGTTGTGTTGGAGACTGCTCCCCGGTTTAAACCCTCGCTCCTCCGCGCCATTGGGTGGCGCCTGTCCTTAGTAAATAAAGTCCATGGTGTGGTTGTCGAGGGCCGCCCAGAGCAGAGCCATGTTGAGGAGTCTGTCAAGCAAACTGCAGCCCGCCATTGTGTAGAAACCAGGCTCTATCTAGAGAGAGAAGATAGGGGCGCATTGGGTTGAAACTCTTCCTAATAGCTTTTATTTAGGAGTAAAAAACACAGTTTACACAGGCTCCGAGGGGGGAAAAGAGACATGTCAGCCAGCAGCCTTCTTGAACAGGTAAAAGGAGGTATTATTTTCTGAAATTAACGAGAGAGGCCACATTTTGTCAGCAAGCAGCAGCAGCAGCATCGCGACGGATAGCTACAGCTAGCTCCGAGGCTCTCCGCGGCTGAGGCTCTCAGTAGGCCCGGACCACCTGCTAAAAAAAAGGAAACTGACTGGCTGAGCAAAATATATCGCTTCATCTATTTTTCCCCTTCCTCTCTTCTCATAAATCAAACCTTCATGAATCACCTGGACCCAATCCAGAGACCGAAAGGCCAAGCTAATAAAGGTAAGAAGGAACAACATATTATCGACTTGAGAGCGTGAATGCGGATCTTTTTTTCTTCATCTTACAGGATGTGATAGCTCGTCTCAAAATATGGGCCTACTGTGTGTTTATAAAGATTGTGTCCTTTTTTTATTTGCCACTTTAATAAGATTTCATAAGATTGTTCTTCGGCCTTTCCTTTCACATCCTCTGATAGGAGGCACTTGTAAGGGTTAGCATTGAAGCTAACGTTATAAATGGCAACATGATACACACATCAAGCATCCTTTTCCTGGTTGAACTTGCGACGCTTTATTATAAGATACACTCTTCACTACTCAACCTCTGTCTTTACAACATGTATTTGAAAGTGTTAAGCTACAGGTTGACATCCTTTTCACGGCTGGACACTCGGGCTAATGTTAGCCAAAGTCTCTCCGTCATGTTGAAAGGACTCTTGGCGCTCGTTAACATGGAGACGCTGCGCACTGACTGACTGCATGCAGCTAGCTCTGTGCTAGCCCACGTTAGCTTGTTCAGCTAAGTTAACCCAAGAAATGACACGTCTTCCTGTGTCCAAATGGGCCTATATTATGCGCTTTTGCCGTCATCATGCTTGTTCATATTGTAACGCATCTTAACATGTGTTTAATAACCTGTGTGTGTTTTATAATGTTTACTTTTCCATGTTCCTGAATTGCTCTCAACACAGCCAACATCAGCTATAACGGATCACTGCACAACTTGTGAAAACAAACCACAGAATACACTGGTGCAACTGCATTAAAACATGCATTAAATGCCACTAATGGCATAACCTATCCTAAATTTGCATATTTTGATAAGAGAATCAGAATACTTTAAGTGTGCCAATATATAAAATTCAATTCTTCACTGGGGCTGATTCATTTTTATGTGCAAGATTATGCTGTGTAATCTGAAGCCTTTTATTATTATTATTATTATTATTATTATTATAGTACGGGATGTCTTATCATGCCACTAATGGCATAACCTAAATCCTAAATTTGCATATTTTTTATGAGAGAATCTGAAAAAGTGTGCCAATGTATAACCAGTGCATTGGTTTTCCATGTCCTGAATTGCTCTCAAAAAGAGTCCTATGTCGCCCAACACAGCAACATCAGCTGTAATGGAATACTCCAAAACTTGTGAAAACAAACCACTGGTGCAACTGCATTAAAACATGCAATAAATCTGCTCTGGAAAAATGTCACTAATGGCATAACCTAAATCCTAAATTTGCATATTTTGATGAGAGAATGAGTGTGCAAATATCTAACCAGTGCATTCAATTCTTCACTGGGGCTGACTCATTTTCCATGTCCTGAATTGCTCTCAAAAAGAGTCCTATATCGCCCAACACAGCAACATCAGCTATAATGGAACACTCAAAAACTTGTGAAAACAAACCACTGGTGCAACGGCATTAAACATGCATTAAATCTGCTCTGGAAAAATGGCACTAATGGCATAACCTATCCATATTTTGATGATCTGAATGTCTTTTAAGTGTCCCAATATATAACCTGTGCATTCAATTCTTCACTGGGGCTGATTCATTTTTATGTGCTGAATTGCTCTCAAAGAGTCCTGTGTCACCCAACACAGCCAACATCAGCTATAACAGATCACTCCAAAACTTGTGAAAACAAACCACAGAAACACTGGTCCAACTGCATTAAAACATGCATTAAATCTGCTCTGAAAAATGCCACTAATGGCATAGCCTAAATCCTAATTTTGCACATTTTGATGAGAGAACCAGAAAGTGTGCCAATATATAACATTCAATTCTTCACTGGGGCTGACTCATTTTCCATGTCCTGAATTGCTCTCAAAGAGTCGCCCAACACAGCCAACATCAGCTATAACGGATCACTCCAAAACTTGTGAAAACAAACCACTGGTGCAACTGCATTAAAACATGCATTAAATCTGCTCTGGAAAAATGCCACTAATGGCATAACCTATCCTAAATTTGCATATTTTGATGAGAGAATCTGAATGTCCAATATACAACCAGTGCATTCAATTCTTCACTGGGGCTGATTCATCCTTATGTGCAAGATTACATTGTGTAATCTGAAGCCTTTTATTATTATTATTCTAGTACAGGATGTCTTATCATTCTCATCCTGGTGGCATTTCCTGTGTCACTCATCAATAATTGTAAGGAGTGGTTTTGTTATGTAACAAGTGGTGATGAGTCTGACAAAGTTACCAGACAATAAGACACATGTAGAGCGCACAAACCTGTCTGTTTACATCAGTGTTTTTTGTTCTTTTCAGTGCAAAACGGAGCTGTGACCCAAAAGGATACTTTGAATGACGATGAGTTTGAGCCTTACCTGAATACTCAGGCCAGACAGGTAAGCTTTTATTGACCGCCGTTTGCCCAACAGGTGCTGCTTTTCAGTTGAACCACTTTTATTATCAAACACTGAAGAAGCCCCAAGTTAGGTTTTTTGTTCTTGGTTAATCACACATCTTTTAATTTATGTCTCTAATGATTGAATTCAGAGATAAAATCAACAGGTTGTAACTTCAACCTGGAATTCAGTATTTGGCTTGTTATTTTTAAGAGTGCGTTGATTTTTTTTTTTTGTCTTTGTACAGACATTTAAGTATATCCAAGAAAAAGGTAGTTTAATTCCTAGAATAAGTAGCACATATCCAGAGTCAACTGTAATGATGGTCTGTATCGCCTGGGTCAATTTATAAATGCCTTGATTGATCCTGATACTGACATCCCTAATATTGACGTTTCATGTTACCTTGATATAATGTATTTTTGGTTGATATGTTTGAGATGTGGCATTATCCAGGTTATTATTAAATAAGCCTGGGAGGTTGAGAGAGAAAAGTTTTATTGATGTGGCTGTTTGGTAACAACTTGAAGATATTTCTCTACCAGAAGATTAATAATGTATACACACTTGTTTTAGTGGCCTCTGGGCCTCTTTTTTTATGTGTGCACATCCATGCCTTTTGCATTACTGAGGGAATACAGGAAGACCTTAATGATGTGCATCAGGAATTAGCACTTTTGTTGATTTGTCAAGTTTTCAGTGGCTCTGGATTTTATTTCTATTCATTAGATGGATTTTGTGTAGTAACAGACACACTTGTCTGTGAAGTGGGCTGTAGAGGAAAAGAATGGCGCCTGTATTTTCCTCCACTCAGAAGAATGCACTATTCTTTTGTTAAAGAGACTTGCTGTGGAAGTAGTTCAGTGCTGTGCATTTACAGATCAGGTCGGAGGAGGGATACTCAGGAAGCATCATTAGTGTGGTGAATCTTTGGTTTACGATAATAATTATAATTGATTACAATAATTCAATATATTTGCTCATCTTTTATCTTGGTCTAACTTTTTGAATCTGCAAGAACAAGGTATAAAACAGAAGATTATGTTAACAATATATTTATATAATAATCTTTTATCTATTAAGTTTGAGTATGTTGTTGCAAAGAATTGATTTTTGTTTTTTTACCTCTTGTCACTAAAACAAATTCTTTTTCTATTTAGAGCAATGCCTATACGGCCATGTCGGACTCGTACATGCCCAGCTACTACAGCCCCTCCATAGGATTTTCCTACTCCTTAAACGAGGCAGCATGGTCCACAGGTGGGGACCCTCCTATGCCTTACCTGGCCTCCTATGGACAGTTGAGCAATGGGGAGCCCCACTACCTCCCGGACGCTATGTTTGGCCAGCCAGGCCCTCTGGGGAGCAACCCTTTCCTGGGCCAGCACGGATTCAACTTCTTCCCCAGTGGCATCGACTTCTCGGCATGGGGCAATAACAGCTCTCAGGGACAGTCGGGGACACCGCAGAGCTCTGGCTACAGCAGCAGCTATGCCTATGCTCCCAGCTCACTTGGGGGTGCCATGATCGATGGACAGTCCCCGTTTGCACCTGCTGCCAACGAGCCCCTGAACAAGGCACCTGGTATGAACAGCCTTGACCAGGGCATGGCGGGGCTTAAGATCGGTGGTGCCGCTCCTGGTGGTAACGGGGACATGGCTCCTAAGGTGGTAGGCTCTGGCTTACCTGGCGGGGGTCCCCTTGGCCCTGTATCATCTGTAGGACCTCCCATCATGCCTCCTGTCTCAATTGCCCCTGCCAAGCCCGCCTCCTGGGCCGATATTGCCAGCAAGCCAGCCAAGCCTCAACCCAAGCTGAAAACCAAGGGTGGCATGGCCGGTGCCAATTTGCCTCCTCCGCCCATTAAACACAACATGGACATCGGCACTTGGGACAACAAGGGCACCATGCCTAAAGCTGCCACCCCTCAGCAGGTGCCCCCTATTCCCAGCAACGGGCAGCCGCCCAATCAGGCTTCTCCACAGCCCGGAGCTACCGCTGTAGGGAACCCACAAATGCCCCTCAGCAATGGACAGCTGGTAGCCCCCGTTTCCCAGATGGGGCAGCATCAGCTTCCACCCGGTGGGCAACCAGGTATGGCTCAGATGCCCCAGCCTCCTCTCTCCCAGGGTCCTCCTCCTCCAAGCCAACAACAGCAACCTTCTCAACCTACTCGTTGGGTCCCTCCACGGAACCGGGCCAATGGATTTGGGGATGGCAGTGGGAGTGGTACAGGCCAGTCTCCTCCCACTTCGTCTGGTGTGGGTGCGGTTCCTGGGGTCCCCTCTGAGCCTCACCCAGTCTTAGAGAAGTTGCGCATGGTCAACAATTATAACCCCAAGGACTTTGACTGGAACCCCAAGCAGGGCAGGGTGTTTATCATCAAGAGTTACTCCGAGGATGACATCCACCGCTCCATCAAGTACAACATCTGGTGCAGCACGGAGCACGGCAACAAGAGGCTTGATGCAGCTTACCGCTCATTGGGTGGCAAAGGGCCGCTCTATCTTCTGTTCAGTGTCAATGGGAGTGGTCACTTCTGTGGCGTAGCAGAGATGCGCTCACCCGTGGACTACAACACGTCTGCTGGCGTGTGGTCACAGGACAAGTGGAAGGGTCGTTTTGATGTGCGCTGGATCTTTGTTAAGGACGTTCCCAACAGTCAGCTACGGCACATTCGACTTGAGAACAACGAAAACAAGCCAGTGACCAACTCTCGGGACACACAGGAGGTACCACTGGACAAGGCCAGGCAGGTGCTAAAGATCATCGCTGGATATAAACACACCACTTCCATCTTCGATGACTTTTCTCACTACGAGAAGCGTCAGGAAGAGGAAGAGTGTGTGAAAAAGGTAACGAAGTCACTGTTGAATAAAAGTGAATGATAAAACGGATGAATGGAAAAAAAGAGTGCTCTGCTTTAACTTCTATTGAAAAAGGTGCGATATGAAGCTGGTTTGGATGTGCGTGTGCATGTACAACCTTTCGTTTTGCATTACAAAGGAATTCAGGAACATCTCAAGGATTTACAGCTGGAGTATCAGAAATCAGTGTGACTATACACACTAGGATATTTTGTGATCTTTCTTTCTCTTCAGTTTTTCACTGTGGCATTGTTTTACCTGTTTTATCACTCGTGTATTGCTCTGCTTTAAAACGGAATAACAGACACAGAAGAATGAACACCAGAATTAATTTTACCTGGTGATGTGCACTCAAAGCTAACATGAAATGGAAATAGTCAGAGGATTACATCAGAGAATATATCTGAAAAGTTAATCGATTGGTTTGTATTGTTCAGTTTAATTTCTAGGGCTGCCCCCTCTGTCGACTAATCGATTGTTTTGGTCTTATTCAACTAAGATTTCTTTAGTCGATTAGTCATTTTGTATTGCCTTTTCATCCTGAATGACTCATTTCCAAGAAACTTATGAGCACATCTCCGGTAATCACTAGATTTAAACTGGTGCTTTTGTGTGATTTCTTTGTGGAGAAACTCCGTTTTACAGATCTGACAATTATATCAACTAATCGATAAGTCGACAAAATTGTATGAGTGTTACTTGACTAAGAATTTCTTTGGTCAAGGGCAGCCCTATTAATATTGATAGTCTTACCGTGTATCTGTTCCTATCTTCAACACATACTCTTTATGCAGCCTCCTGAAGATATGTGAAATGTCTTTTTTATACCTTATGTCTGAACACACATTGTGGTATTCGATGAAATCTGTTTAGCTTATTCGGTGTTGAACTCTCAGCATCAACATGAGGAACAAAAATAGAGAAAATGTGTATTGCAGCTCATATGATGTAGTAGGGCTGGGCAATATGGAGAAAATATAAAAATATATATATATATATTTTTTCCAAATACCTCTATCGATATTGTAGGGTTGACTATTGATGCTTTCACAAAATATTTAGACTGAGATTTTTGATCGATGATCATCAGTAATGTGTGTAAAGGCAAATAATAGAACAGCTAGAACAGTCTAAGTTCAGAAAATGACATCACTTTAATGTAATTCATCCTTTAAAACCAAGAAAAGACAACGCTTATACCATATTACAATATCCAAAATATTAGATGACATCTAGTCTCATATCACTATTGATATATTGCCCACCCCTATAATGTAGTAAGGCTTTATTGCATTTCTTATTGTGCAAAAGGTACTGTTTAATACTGGGCTTTGGTGTCCTGCAGCACTGTATTACACATTCTACAAATTAAGGGCAAAGCATGCAACACAACATAATATTGACTTACCTTCCTAAACACAACAGCTCGTTAACCTTAATTGCCATTTTTTGCTATTGGATATAGAAAAGCTTGTTTTATTCTGTAGATATATAAACATTTATCCTCCAGTGTGTTGATTTTAGTGGGTTTATGCCAAGAGCTGTTGTAGTTGGATCTTTATATATACTCCACTGTATCTTTGTATATTTGAGGTAGTGTGAAAGCCACAAAATGTGTTGGTTAAAGGTTTCTGTTTGGCGCTTAAAAGCCAGCACATATGAGATCTAGAAACAAATGAGTTTTAAAAATATTTTGTTCACATTACAGATTATGTTAGGAACGCTGCTTGTTTCCTCAAACTTAAGCATGACA
Source organism: Sebastiscus albofasciatus (assembly GCA_916701655.1). Classification (NCBI taxonomy): domain Eukaryota; kingdom Metazoa; phylum Chordata; class Actinopteri; order Perciformes; family Sebastidae; genus Sebastiscus; species Sebastiscus albofasciatus. Next base: position 43,330 of record CAKAOI010032021.1, on the reverse strand, counting down.
TCTGTACATGTAAATGAATGGAGCAACTATATTTATATGATAATTTATTCATAGAAGTATTTTGCATTTGTACAGCTCTATGTTCTCTTCAGGTATTCATTTAAAAAAATGTGAGAAACTGTGATTTTCATCACATTTTAGAGGCTTATGTATGCACAAACTCTTAAGCCTGACCAGCAGTTTTCCAAAACTAATGAATAATGTATCCGAAGAGCTGTTGTATTCTCGACAACCACACGAGAACCTTAAGTGACTTGTGACCTTGTTATTGACAGCATCGTGATGGTTAAAAGAGATGAGATCTGTCAGTATATGAAACTTCAAATAACTCATCCAGAGCACATATTGTTAATTCAAGTAAGACTTGGTTGTTTCAGATTAATAATTGCTTAATATATAATGTGAAAAGTGTTTTAGATTTGGCGTGTTTGTACCTAATGCATGTGTGATGTCTATAGGCAGAGTTGTAATCTATATTTTAGGGGTTTTTATCATGACGTGGTGTGGTTAATGCAAAGTTTGCCAGACTTTTATCAACACTTGTATCTGCTGTTACAGAGGATTTTGATTAGACTGGTTTCTAAGTAATCTTTTTAGTTACATTTTGTGACAAAAGATCTGATTTGAGTAAAGTGACTTGTCTGTCCCAGTTACACTGAGTTTTTCCCTCCTCTTATGTGTGACAGGTGGAGGTCCAAGGCAGTGAGCCATATCCCAGCAACCCAAGCAACAGGAGTCATTACAGGCTGCAGGTAACTGGCTTCATCTGTCACTAATATGCAGAAGAGCAGTTTACATGTTACTGTGATACTTAATGGATACTGCTCGGAAACTTTTCAGATCCATATTAAGTTATTAGAGTTCATGAATGTTGATCATGTATCTGTTACTACAGTATAGCTGAACTGTCTGTTACTGCTGGCCACGTTTCATAATGAGCAAATGTAAATAAAAGGGAAGCTAGGAGGGGATGTGTGCGTTATGCTTCATCACATAATGAACTTGAAAAACGTGTTGGGATCTGGGTCAGCTGTAGTTTAAAAATACAGTTTGTTTTGTATGTCGTGTGTAACTTTCTGTCTTTTTTTTTTCTTTGTTCTAGGAGCGCCAAGGACGAGTCAAGTAACAGTTGGTGCTTTGGTCAAAAGACTGCAATGGCCCCCCTAAAGCCCTGTCCACCCCATTACATCATTACATCCAGATCTCTCTAAGAAATTCTAATAGGGGTGAAGAATTAACCAAGGACAAAAAAACTAAATGAAGACTTTCTTGATTTCTTTTGACTTTAAAGACTTACTTCGAACTTGTAGTAAAAAGAAAAGGAAACGATTATTCATAGGACTACAACTAAATGCATAGCATCCTTAGGTGAAATCTTTTTTTTGCCCCACCCCATTCCACTACATATGCTTTCCCCCCTTGTATGCTGCTTTTTCCTTTTTTTTTTTTTTTTTAATGAAAGGATCATCCTCTGTTTTTTATGGTCCAAGAGCAAGTCTGTAATTCTCAAAACAAACACACAAATCAAATAGAACATTTGTAGTGTTGGCTTAATAATAGTGTCCCAAAGTCAAGAATGGACGTTTGTCTCATTTTCTTTGTAAACCCACCCCCACCCCCCCTCTCTCACACCCTCGTCTTCTGAGGATGCTCGCATCTTCAACCAGGACCCAGTGGAGTTTCCTCCTCAGTGGATTTTCATCGGGTGAACGACGCTCAGTCTGTTTCCTACATGCTCGCCATGTTTTGTTTGAGAGGACTGCAGATGTTCAGAATGGCCCTCTGATTTTGTTTTCGCATGTGTTGGATGGAGTGTGTGGGGGAAGGTATGGCATGGAGGATCTGGAGAGGAGAAGAGTAGGGAAGGGGGGAGGGGGTCAAGAGTTTGAAAGCAGAAGAAATGTTAAGTTGATGAGCCTTGCTCAGTGTATAATTTTATGGTCTAAAAAAAAAAAATTGGGGCCCTCTGTTAACAGTCTTCATTGGACTTAGTTTACCCTCTTTTTCTTTCTCTTGGACAAGTTAATTCATCGTTGCTATGGGCTGCTTTCTTTTTTTTGTTTTCTCTCCTTCCTCCGTTTTCTAAAGACAGTGATGCGAGTGGCTTTGCCCCCACTCTTTCTATTAATCAGTTCAAAAGTAATAAATGTGGTATATTCAGCAGAACTGGTGTGCATTCCCCTTGTTTGACTGTGTAACGCAATTTTGTCATGCAGCGCATCTGTGCACTCTTTTTTTCTTTTTCCCAGATGGGTATATGAATGTTTTTTTTCTGCTAACCTTCACACTCAAACCCGTCCACTCCCCATCCTGACATTCACCTGCATTTCTTACCTCTCTCTATTTTTCCTAACCCACCTTGTCCCCCCCCCCCTCGCCCACCTCCCCACACTCCCATTTCTGACTGCTCAGCCAACCATACATACTATGATATCACAATCAGCTTCCACCATTTTCAGAATGTCATTGTTGGTGAGTTAAAAAAACAAAACAAACAAAAAAAAAAAACGCAAGGTCCTCTTTCAGAACTACTGGCTTTTATTTGTGGCATAATAAAGATGCTCCACAAAGTGGTGTGTGGGTTGTTCTCATTAGATTTTTGTTTTCTTTTAGTCACATGGGTGGCTTGTTGTACCTGTCTACTTTTCCTTAAAGGGGCTGTATGTAAGAATCAGAAAGAGCTTGTTGACAGTGACACCTGTGGCAGTCAAGTCAACGAAAGTCAGCGTCCTGACGTGAGCGAGCATCGGGTCAAAACGGTGCAGCGACACACATGAGACTGATCGACAGCTAAAACCACATTATATCACTATATGTTTCACATGCTTGGCAGTAAAGTTAGCTTACCTGTCCGATGCGAGCTCAAGGGTCGTTTTGATACCCATAACCAAATGAAGGTCCCTCCATGAATCGAAGAACCCACCGATGTTGATCCTAGTTTTCCCTCCTGACGTCGGTCACATTCCTGTTTAACATACGGGCTTCACTAGATATGACTGTTTTATTTGTGCTTCTGTGGAGTTTGTGTCCGAGTTGTGGTAGCGGACTCCATTCCTAAACGTACGTTGGCTATCGTTGCACACTGTTAGCCCTGAATTGGAGCTGAAGAGAGTAACTTGCAAGTTCGCATGATGTCGCATCCCGTTGGATTTTTCCAGAAAAAACAATCCTGCATTCTTCACATTAAAAGGCTGATGGAGGAAACCCAGAAAGTCATGGAACGTCTCATTTTTTAGGTTACAACCTGTTAATAAAAAATGATTTAATAAAACTGTACGTGTGAAAACTTGCATACAGTCCCTTTAAAGCACTCAGAACATAAAAACCGTTTAACCATATTGTACTTCATTTGTTTTGTTGCAGTACACCACCTCTGAAATCCACCTTAGTTTTGCATAAGAGACTTTAATATGTATTTTACAGTAATATCTAGGTTATAGCACACTTTTAAAGTAGAAAATGTTTAAATGCCTATCCCATCACGTGTACCTGAATATGTGTGTGTGTGTGTGTGTGTGTGTAGGCCTACTAATGACTTAAGGAAATGATCTGCAATCCGCCATTTTCTCTCGTCGTCAGTGTGGTTGTAATGAAGGTATCGTCCACTAGAGGGAGACACAGCACTCCTTACTGCAGCTCATCTTCTATCCGGACTGGAGGAGACGCTCTCCAGCTCTTCAGCCCTTCAGCCGGCGGTCCATGGGGGTTCCTAAACGGCTCAATGCTGCATTAAGGCCTTCTGTACATCCGGCGAGTAGAACATGTTTTATTGGTTGTTTTTAAATGACCCTAAAAGCTCTTATCAGTCAAAGGGATAAAAGCATAATTATTAGGCCGTGTGGTTTTACATGCTTGCTATTTGATGGGTCTGTGTGGCCTTTAAGTGCAGGAGGAGCTATAGGCTATTAAAACACACGCATGGAATTGACTAAATTTCGGATTTACCTGAGCCATAAAATCACAGCCTATAAATAAGAAATTAACAACAACCTCCCGCCCAAATAAAACCCTTTATTTATTTATTTATTTATTTATTTTCAAGAACTTACAATCGACAATAAGTAAAGCTGTTAGGTTTGTTTACACAGTGTTTACAAACATTAAATATAATATTCAAGCCTATAAATCAATAAAAAAAATGCAATCCATGCTTTTAATCTACATGTCAAAGATTTGAGGATTCAATAAACTCTGAATTTATTATCAAATAATGACTTAAATTCACTCAAAATTGCGCACAAATTACGCACTGTCCCATAAGGTGGTTTGTACATATTTTATATTTAAAGTCCAAATTATGACTTACCCTCTATATATAAAACTGATGGAGTCTAAGGCCTACATATAACCAGAGCCTATACTCAACCATGACCCCTAATATACTAATGTCATGACAGAATGGAGCCTATAACAAAGAAAGAAAGACTAGAGCTGCCAAACTTTGGCTCATGGTGATGTGGTGCTACTGAGGGGATAAAGGGCGAGCATCACTCAGCTTTTTGGGGTTGAAGAAGTGCGCGTGTGTGTGTGGGTGTCTAGAGGGGGGGTGTCTAGAAGGGGGGTTGGATGGCACGTGTCGTGTCTGCGTGGAGGGTGCGTGGCAAACACGCTGCCTCGAGGGGATCTCCTGTGACCCTTATCTGCGCGTCTCTCTGGGGACGCCTTTTAACCCCTCCTGGGATGCAAATGAACGGCCATAAAAGAGAGAGAGAGGACGCATACATACAGCCACCGAGACGATGGAGGGAGGAGAAGAAAGGGAAATGGGACCATGGGGAGAAAGTGGAGGAGGAGGAGGTGGAGGTGGTGGTGGGGGTTGAAGGCGAGGAGGAGAGGAGGAGAGGAGGTCAGCAGCACTCACATCTCAGAGCTAAAGAGGAGATGGAGAAACAGATTAAGTTGCCCTGCAGTGCTGAGAGGAGAAATTCCTCCCTCTTAGTATGTGTGTGTGTGTGTGTGTGTGTGTGTGGTATAGGCTGTAATTCACACATAATTCTTTTTTATTTAACCTTTATTTAACCAGGAGTAAAAACTCATTGAGATTAAAAATCTCTTTTCCAAGAGTGTCCTGCATGGCCAAGATAGGCAGCACCACAGTTACACAGTTGCAGACATAAAACAAACATAACAATTGAAAACGAAGACAAAGAGCAAATTTCAAAATCATAAGGCACCAAAAAAAAAAACATTCATCAACATTCAAAACATCTACAGCCAGATGTGCCTGTTTCCAAATCTTTTAGAAGCACTTTAAAGATATTCCAAGAGACCAGCTCTGCAATTAGACAGAATATATACATAAAAACAATATAAAATGGCTATAACAATCCACTGGGTATCCTATTTTTTTTGCATTGACTAATTTAAGAGCTGTATTACTTGCTCAACATTTCAAATAGTACACTCTGCAACCTTGCATTTCTATAATCATATATAAGGAAAATATTTTCAATATTTGCCTATTGCATTTTGTTCTGTATAGGATGTATTGTTCAGCTATAAACATTAGGTGTCTGTGCAGGTTCATATCGCACTGCAAGGTCATGGTTCTGCTTTATTTTCCCCCTCATTATCATAAGGCATCCATCTCTTTCTTCCATTAGTGACGCTTCACCATGTCGCCAACCCGACCTCTATTTACATGACTAAATTAGATTTCTTCTCGGCCGTTTTGTTTCGGAAAGCCTGCCTGTAATATTCAAAAGAGAAATATATGTATAGGGCAATAGCTTTTGACTGCTTTATATTAATAGAAAAAAAACATATATGTCAATTCATCATGTATTTTACAAATACAAGGCCTCGGCTATTGTAAGTTCCCTATATGTCACAATTTTTTTATTTTATTTTTTATTATTTTATTTATTTTACTTTTTTTTAACATGAATAAAATGCCCTTCCTATTCCACACCTGTCACCAATTTATCAGCACAATTTTGCAACATAACTAAAAGCAGTATAAAAAAAAAACCAGGCAATTTAGGAAAAAGAATATGTCATGATGATGAGTGTTTTTAGCACGTGAAGAAGGGGGTTGGGGATGGCGGTCACCTGCTCACCATCGCCAGGGGTCCCGCACTGTTGACATATTGAGTATGACCCCCTCATTTCTCCCAGTGTCCCAATTCTATTGAGAGTTTTGAACATGCATAATGTGTAGACACGAGGCGAAGGGGCCTCGATGACCTCTGTCTCAACATATGTGGCACACTTGCCCTCTGCACGCTCTAATTGTATGAGATGACAGGCAATAATGAAATGTTGGTATATCCAACTATAAAGAATCGTACAGACTTAATATCGATGCTGCCTTTTGCGTTTATCTTAAAATCTCTAAATCTTGTACTTACTATGATGGTATGATATTGTTTTTGTGATTAATTTACCAATTCTTCCTACGCATATTTATAGTCATATTTTGAATAGACTGAAAAAAATGTAGAATTAAAGCTACAACAGTAAGTAAAATACACCAAAAGAAATCTGACCAAAAAATCCACGATTTCTTTTTTTTTTTTTTTGCATATTCCGCCTCCATCATCTGAGATGTAGGTCAACTCACATCTCTTGATCGCCTACAGCGATTTACAGCTTGAAGCATTTGATGCAGCTCTGTGATTATAGGAGTAGAAGCTCATTATTTAAATCACACTTGATGTGCTTTGGGCCTTTTTTTTACTTTGAAAAGAAAACACCACTTAAAGATACAAATACAAATAGAAATGTAGTCCGTGAAATGACTTCTTTATTGAGACTTTTTTTTTGCAGAACAAAAAACACAAACAAAGGCGTAGTATTGAAACCCACAAACAAAAATTTAATTTATAATTTAAAATAAAGTGCAAAGCCGTTTTTTTTTTTCAGAGTGTGGATGGTGATGGAAATATAATCAGCATGCATGAGAATGATTTAGGACATCATTGCCTTTTCTCCTACAGCAGCACATGATGCTCTTCTAGCATTCTCATCCTGTTTTTCCATCTTCCTCTCAGACAGGACAAGTGCACGCTCATGCGTAAACACAGAGACCTTTGAAGTGGCCCTCTGTCACCACATGGCGAATCCCCCTGGTGTGATCCCTCTGTCCATTTGGCCGCAGGACCGACACCGGTAGGCTGCCTACGGCTCTTGTCTGTTCTGTCATTATGGAAACCAGTATATTACTTAGACTGGTGCCTTCTATGTTTCCTGTATGTCTCTCTCTAAATGATCTGTGCACATGCCTTAGGTCGCGGCTCTGTTACCTCTTTGGCTAACGCTTCTCCTTCCCGTTTCTCTAATGCCGTTGCTTGTTAATCTCATAGGATTGTATAGCGAACATCCATCTGTGTGGTTATCAGCGGCCACTCTCCTGTCCTGTGTGCTGGTCTCTCAGGTGAGCGAGGACTGTGGCTTCTCTCTTGGCATTCACCGCGTGCCTTAATTGTATTGAAATTAAATCAAGGTCCACTGTGAACACAAAGAGCTCAAACCCAAACTTCCCACAATGTTCCTCCTCATCACATCCTGTTCTCCTCTGTGGCTTACCGCACGTTTAGCAACACTTTCCCTCCTTTGTATTCACGTCCTATACAGCAATTTTCAACATGAACACTATAGAAATTGAGACTGCTAAACGCTGTCTCAATCTTTAAAAAGTGCATCCCTAACGTTGTACATTTTTGTCAGTCCATCCCTGTTTGACTTTCCTCTCTCCTCACCTGTGATCTCTCCTCCCTGTGGGGCTCAGAGGCGGCTATGCGGTCCTTTTTCACACGTCAAAGTACATTGCATGCTAATCCCACGCCAGCATCCCTTTGCAATGAAAACAGGTTTTCTATACAGACAATACAGTAGAGGGGGGGAAAAAACATACATGATACAAGCCAATGACATTGTGATTCCTCAGCCCAGAGTGTGTAAATGCATGCATGTGCAAGAAAGCAGCAACAAAATGTGAACAAATAAAGAAAAATACATCATCAAAGCAGCATTCGCACCATTAAGGCATTCTCTGTATACATCATTAAAAAGCACCACAGAGAGGAGAGAGCACAGAGAGAGAGACAGGGAGTGAGAGAGAGCGAGCGAGCAACGCTACCTTTGTTGCACCATAAAGAGAGCAGCAGCCCAGCTACCTGATTGCTACCATTCCTGCAGACCATCTTCCCCCTCAGAGCAAAACAAAGGATGACGACTAGATATTTATGAGTGCACACTGCGATGCGCCGCTATGCTTCATCCTCGCCATAGATAGCGCTGCCTCCGCTGCTCCTGGTTAAGAGCTTGGTTCGGTTTAATCAGACCAAGCAGTTCTTCATTACAGTTGGTAAAGCTGTGTCGTTATCTCCCCCTTTACCCTCCCTCTCTCCCTCCCTCCTACTCTCCATCTCTACTGTTCTCTCTCTCTCTCTCTCTCTCTGTGTGCACTCTGCGCATGTAACCATAGCCATGTACAGACTGGAATACAGGAATCTAAATAACAACAGTCTCCATCCTCTGATTACATACACAAATAATATAGCAAAAAAAGCAAAAAGAGGAATTTAGCTTCTTTTCCGCAACACTCTCACATCCAGTTACATTTAAAAATCCCTTTCTTTTCAAACTCTTGACCGCTGCGTCTATATTTTTTTGCCTATAGAATACTACCATATAGCACAAGCAGAATAGGGTTTGCTCAGATCAAATATATCCCTAAAGACGAGGCGAAAAATAGCAGAGGAGCTGCAGAGTATTTCCTCCTTTCAGGTCCTTTGGTCCTGGTTTTGTTGTTGTTGCTGTAGTTGTAGCTTGCGCAGCTCCATCCTGTGAAGGTCCTTGTGGGTCGGGAAGAGCAGGGGAGCAGGCACACGGGGGGTGGTGGTGGTGGTGGTGGTGGTGGTGGTGGTGGTGGTGGTGGGATGGCGGACAAGGGAGCTGAAGGGACGGGAGGCAGGCAGGTGTCACGCATGCAGTCAGGGGGGAAGAGGAAGCAGGAAAAAAAAACTAAATTCTACCCAGTCACCACCATTAGAAAAAATCCATTTGGATCAAGACAAAACCAAAAAGGAAGACAAAAAAAGCCCAAGATGTAAAATATACATATATAAGCCAGGAAGGTATATATGTATAAGGATCCAAGGGAGGAGGAAGAAGGAGGACAGAGATAAGGGATGGACGGACGAGGAGGAACAGGCAACTGGCTCACACACAGACACACTGCGCCGAGGCGAAGGCACGGGCTTCAATTTATGCTTTCTGGTCGACACCACCCCCCACCTCACACGCACGCACACACACATGCAGACACACACACACACACACACACACACACACACACAGGGAGCGTCCCGCCCCTATCTGCCCCTGTCCCTGTCCTGTCCCGTACTGGATGCGTGGCCCAGCTGATCAGTGCAGAGGGATTAGCCAACGGGGCCAGCTGGCAGGGATTACACAGGCAAAGTGGGGGAGGTGAGTGTGGGGGGTGGTGGGAATGGGAGGGGGGACGAGGGGTGAGGAGGGGAGGCCTAATACTGGGGAGTGGGGAGGTGGGGGGGATGGGAGGCCCTGTCTTGTCCTGCACACACACACACACACACACACACACAGATGTGCATGTAGACACAAATTTGTTCACATGTACGACACATACACATATGTGTCATGCACCGGGTGCCACAATATAAAATGCTTTGCGGCGCAGACTGCAGGGGTAGCCAGGCAGTAATGCATGCGGTGCATCCTCTCGCCCCGGCGAGCCGCGGCGACGCACGGTGTTGATAAATGTATGTAAATGCGCAAGAGGCAGCGGGGGGATGGATGGATGGAGGAGGAAGGGGGCAAGATGGAGAGGGGAGGGAGCGGAGGGGAGCCCCCACGGGAGAGCGGGGCCAGGCTGACAATGCAAGGCTTTGACCCTTGACCCCTCTCCGCTCCATCATCCGCGGCCATCAGCTGATCCCGGGAAATGGACAGCCGCAGTAACACCCCCCTCCTCTTCTCTTTTTCCCTCTCATACACACACACACACTCGTCCACAAACCAGGGCCCAACTCACCTGTTTTTTTTTTTATCACCAATCCTTTTCCATCTCCCGCTCCCTGCAGCCCTCCATTGCTCTTTCCCGTCTCATGCCTCACTTCACCACTTAGCTCGTCCCCGATATCCCCGCTCCTAACCTTTCTCATTATTTTGAAATGTGTCGACATCTACAACTGTCATATCTGTGCAGAAAGAGATCCATTCTGTATGGGTATATATATATTTTTTTTTTACATGTTCATGTTGTGACTGATCCCATTGTATTCAAGAATTTCTGCTTATATTGGCTGTCAGTTTTTAGTTTTACCATTTTTTCTAGAACTATTTAGAACCTCCAGTATGCCACAGCGCTTCCGCATTACATCTGCAGTCCTACATGTAGGAGTTAGGACAAATTAAATCAAATGAAACACTCTCTTCGTCAATATTTCAAATGCATTTAAGTGCTTGAAAATGAGTGCAGTAATTGTTTTATGAAAAAGCATATTTTAAGGGCAAATATACCAGCTGTTAACCTTTTTTTTAGTGATGTCAAATCTCTGTTTTTTTCTGTTCTGACTGATTGTGATCATTTTTTCATGTTCAGATTATCTATAATAATGCAGCAATGTTGGAAGTTTGAGTCGTGTGGTTCAGACACTGCTGGTCGTACGATACTTGTCAGGAATTACCAAAACCATGCAGGCTTTAAACGGCTGCACGTCTGCCCAGTAGCGATTTGACACACATTTACTTCACACCCTTTGATCTCCATTTTTAGTCAAAGCGTAAAATATCTATTTCGATATCATGCAGGAATTACATACCTTGATGGGATAAAATGTCCCAGAATTTGATATATTATTTTTCATGGGATATACGATCTGTCTCTCGTCTGTCACCCGAATCTGCAGAAACTGCCAGGTACGGCAGGATAAATTCAGAGACACATTCACTTAGTATTAGTTGCGTCAAGTTGTTATTTTGTGAAAAAGCTAAATGTCAGAAAGTTTTTGCAGACTGTCAACAGCAGTTTGAGCTACAGTATATAAGACAGAGATGCGGCTCAGTTCAAACACACAAAATCATGCATACACATGAAAACACGCCACACACACACACACACACACAGAGAGAGAGGCATACATAGAGTGATTTCTGTAAAATCAAAGAGACATTTTGTAGGGCCTCGCAGGCATAAAACAGCGTCAGTGTTTTATATTTAATATATAGAATCAGACATGGTTGATGTGTGACAAATAGGACATTAGTTTAGATCGGTTTACATGAAATGCACAATAACGTTGCAGCACAGCTCTGGGGTGGAACAATAAAGGCAGCTTGGCCTTCCATTTCTGAGGGATGGAGAGATGGAGGCAGTTTGAATGGAAGGAAAATTAATTTCCTTTATTTGTTTTTAAGGAAGTCGCCTCTTTCAAATTTGTGTGAAATATTTTTTGGTCTATTTCTTGGAGAAGGCTGGCATATTTATGGGCATAAATTACATGCCATAAATTAAATTCTGTCCTGTATATGTTTACATGTTTAGGTTGGGTCATGTTTACCGTTGCACATGTTGGGCACGAAGAGAGGAAGGAGATTTGCGAGTGCGTTTTGATGTCCTGCTACCCCGTTCTCCATTTTAAAAAAGCTCGTAGTACATGTGAGGATGAGAGCGGGGCGAACGGGCATGCAACCCCAACCAGCAGACAGCTAGGGAGATCACAGAGAGGCAAGCAAGGAATTTTTTATCATACAGAGAAATACAAGCGAGAAGACGCAGAGCAGTTATACAAAGAGACAAGCCGGGAGAGACAGACAGACAGGCAGAGAGACAGGCCGGGACAAATAGACAGTGCTCGTCCCTAGTTCGGTAATCTGATGGAGAGATTAGCAAGCAGGCAGCATTTGGGTCGGATTATCGAGTCATTAGAAAAGACTGGTGCTCCAGAGCCTCTCTCATGTGTTAATGTGGCTTTACAGATCCTCAGTGCAGTCTGCGCAGATTGTCTAGATTGTGTTGAGAGTATATACAGTTAGTAGATAGTCTGTCAATATGGAAATAAGGCCACATAAACCTAATGCCCCACAGATTGATTGATTTGTTTGTATGTATATGTGCATTATTTAGGTGCCAAATGAACTACACCAATCTTTACGGGTGATGTTCTATTTTTTTAATTATTATTTAATTTTTAAAAAGAGGAAAGTAATTGCAATTTTTAATTTAATATTAAATTAAATTAGATGTTTTTGGGTGAGGAACCTCCACATTGCAATGCTGCAGAGTGGAAGTGTATCACACAGAAATGTCAGTGAGACTAATCAGTATACATTTTTTTATTATTATTTTTGCATCAGTTGTATCTTCATGTTTATTCTGGGAGAAGTGCTATTTCTTATTTTATTTTATTTAGATTTCTGATCCTAGAATTTGCAATTCACCACCTATCATCCACATTTATTTTTATGTAAAACACTATTTAGCATTTTTATTGATTTTTTCTTTTCTTTTTTTTACCCAAACAATAACATCACCTGATTTTCCTGCAGATACACATAAAAATTCTGGCCTAGAGGTACAAGTGAACCTGAAGACAAACGAAGGAGTCTGTGCATCAGCACTATGTCTAACTGTATAGCTAGACAGCGTTTAGCCCTGTAGGTCAATGGAGAATACAGTGATACGTGGCCTTCGTGCACTTGCAATTCATACAGCTGTGATGTTCAGTGATGACGGGATTTTAACAGGATCGGGAGGAAGCCGGAGAGCTTACGAGTGTGTGCGTGTCTGTGCAGAGGAATGCATGTATTTACAGTATGGATTTTGGGTATTTGCTCTGTAAATATCAGTGGCGATACACACAGCTGAACTGTGTCTGTGTATGTGTGTGTATGCGTGTAGTTGGGTTGGGGGGTAGCTGGGCAGCTCATTGACAGCTGATCAATGCTGCTCACACTCTCTGTGTCAGATGTGCTGATATGGTCCAGTGACCGCAATATCAGTTTCAGTTTCACCAGAGTGGCCAATGGAGCCTCTGATGAGTATGTGTGTGTGTGTGTGTGTGTGTGTGTGTGTGTGTGTGTGTGGTTTGTAATATTTACCAAAAAATGTAGCTGTACATGATAATGTGTCAGCAAGAAGTCATTCACAATTCCTCACTGACCAAGCAGTTCTTGAATGAGCTTGTAACTTTACTTCCAGGTCGAAACCGAAGCGCGCTCACATACACACACACACACTATCTGATCTGCGTTCCCAAAAAACCTTCCCTTTTCACTGCTGCCTCTGCATACACCATGCCCCAGTTCCCCACCCCCATCCCTTTTTGTCAAATAAATTGCTATGTGACCTACTTCCCATTTTGCACCATTTCTGTCATGTTCAGATATTATTGTTTGAACATGAGTGATTTGCTTTGGGGCATACAGTATCAAAGAAAACACGGTGTATATAATATGGGGCATACTGTACTGTAAAGTGTAATGAATGAAATGCGTTTTAAAAAATATGGGAGCGTTAACATCCGCATTGACAGTCCCCCCCCCCCCGATTTGGTGTTGTTGCAGCGCGGCAGCTTCTTCTTTTAATGTGTGTTTTTTTTTTTTTTTATAAAGGCTTTTGTTTTTTAAAATTGCCCTTGTATGATTTGTAATTAAAATACATGGTTCACGTATTTTCTGATTAACACATACAATAATACTCACAGCCCTCACAATAACAGGATGTCTTTGTGATGGTCATAGACTGGGGAAATAAGGTAAATCAATTTTGCAGCCTAGTTAAGCAGAAAGCGTGGTGGTAATTTTCAGTAATAAGCATGGCTAATTCATTGGACCACGTTGCATTTATAACCCAGTTAGGTCTGCACTAGTTGGCATCCACTATTCTGTTTGGACTTGAAGGTGCATTTTTAAAAAAAAAGCTCCTCGTGATGAAGAGGATCTTATGGCGCGGCACGCTGGATCCCAAATATCACATGTAGGCAGATTATACGGCGGTGTTGGGGAGTGCTGCAATGACTTTTATTTTAAATTGCTGTTCATTTATTTACATGTCAATTCATGTATTACACAACTTTTTTTTCTGGTTCTACAGATTTGATTTGATTTCAAAATTTAGTGCATTTTCATGCACAGAGTTCCATCTGATCAAAAACTGCACATCACGTTTCTCATATTTCTTGTTCAGCATTTACATGTGAATAACAGTATGTGTGTTTATTTGTGCAACATTCTCACCTCCAACTCGTCATATAGTGACGCTTTGTCAGACCCTTCGGCGTCCTTTTTCGGTCGCAGTAAACACGTGCTTGATTTGGTAAATTCAACAAAAACACTTGCTTAGTTTTAGGCAACAAAACCACTTAGTTAGGTTTAGGAAAAAACAACATAGTTGGGTTTAAAACGACTATGTTTATACAGTGAAAATGTGAGTGTGTGAGTGTGTGTGGATCAGATCGAGGCTCCCTCCTGCCTTTTTTCCCAACCATGCAGCGATGGCACCGGAGACCACACTGACCCTGATTTATTGGGATCAGAATCCACATGACAGCAATTAATTTACATCCATTAACTACATCGCTCGCTCTCTCTTTCCTGCTCTCTGTGGACATTTTGCACTCTTGCACAATCACTTTGAACATTCTTCGTTTCGCCCCTCACTCTCCGACTTTTTTCCCTTCTCAGCATGTTCTGTCGCTCTCTCGCCTTTAATCAGTCACTCTCGCTCCGCCAGTCACTCCTGCATCTCGCTGCTCTTTTTGTGCGACTGGGATTCCATGTTCCTAATCCATTTAGGAGATCTTTAGCATCCCGTCCTACCTCTGTGCATTAAGGCCTAGTGCATAAACGATAATGTCATCAAGTTCGTATTACGAGTATGTGTGTGCGCGTCTCTTGGAGGCTTGAGGAACCTCCGGCTGGCTGGGAATCATACGAGTGAACCCCATAAATAATCATTATGTTACATGTACTCCGACTTTTTAATAAGCGAACAGACTATCTGTGTAATCGGGACAAATTAAACAGTGCTCAACAAATTGGCCCACTATGATTGCGCGAGGAATTTGACATTAACATTATAAGCTCAGCATCTTGTGATCATTTCGACGGATCCTCCATGCCGCTTTCTCATTAAAGCGCCCGACTCCTGCAGGTTCTCCTGCTCAAGGGTCTTTCTCTCTGCCCCTTACGATAAGACACTTTACTGCTGGCCTACATCCCTCGCTGCCTCTCCACCTCTCGCTCTCCATTCTACTGGTTTCTGTCTGCCAAGTGCTTTTTTGCTGGCTTTTCAACTCCAAGAAAGGAGACTTTGCTTGAGGGAGAATTTGCCATTTATTTCTGGAGACAAAAAAATGAAAAGGGGCTTTAGCACTTTGTATCTTTTTCCCCTTTTTTTGTCTTCATTCTCTACGCGTCTTTGCTCTCTGCACCATTGTGGAGTCTCTTCATCCAACTCGGGCCTCCGTGCCTTCACTGTGTCCTCGGGGTGAGCATGGCTGGGTAAATGCACTGGGGGTTGGGTGATCGGGACAGCGGAGTAGAGGATGATTTTTCTCGACAAAAATGCACACATACACCATTGCATGCACACCATTATGGCAAATCCACACACTGTATGCACACTTTGCAAGTATAGTCATGTATTACAGCATGCTCGTATATGCACACACGCATTTCGTCTTAGCGTAGTGCATGATTTAAATTTATTCTAAAGAGAAAGACAATGCAGAAATCCGTCTCTCACATCTTTTAACCAACATAGCTCGGGGACAGGTTCTTCCAGTATCTGTTTAAGGATTGGCTGAGGATGTGGTGCGGGAGGAAAAGTTGCAGTTGGCAGCAGGCGGAAAGACACTGCAAGGGGAGCGGGGGTTCACAATAAAGGATTTTAAACCAAAGCCTCTTTGGTAAAGAGGAGGAAGGGAGGGAGGGAGGAAAGAATGGGGCTGTGGGGGTGGCGGATAGATACAGGATGACACAAGGTCCAGATTAACCCTAATCTCAGGCCTGGTGGTTTAGGTGAGGCTAAGGGACTGTAGGAAGCTATCCCATGCCAGGTGGTCAGGAGGAGGTTAAAACTGTGAGAGGGGTGGGGGTAGAATGGGGGACTGGGAGGATGAGGACGCGACAGGATGTTGCTAGGGAAGACAGAGATGCGAGGAGAATGATGCATTTCGATATGCTTCCAGCGTGTTTTATTCGGATAGAAATAAAAATCCAAAAATGGCCGACCAGAAACAGAAGCAGGGAAGATGTTAGGGGTCGGGACGAGGGGGGGGGGGTTGCACAGCAGGCGCAGTGACGGTGGCTGCAGGGTGATTGGGTGGTTGGTGCATGGTGACAGTGGCACATGCCCTGGTGCATGGGATTAGAGGGACAGTCAGTAATCTGCTGTTTAGGCTGTATGTAGGGCAAGAGTGGCTTAGCCCAGCCACTCTTAGCACGGGTGGAGCGCCAGAGCGAGAGGGAGAGGAAGTGGACCGGCGTTATATAGCTGCACTCAGCACGCTCGAATCACTTCTTGTTTTTTCTCTGTGTCTATCTCTAGCTTTACTCTCCCGCTACTTGTATCTGTGGCATCCGGTGATTTAAAAAGTTCTGCGTGCCGTTCTGAAATTTATGAAAATGCAACATCTGATGTGCAAATGAGAAATGATGATGATTACTTAAAAGTTTGAGTGACTGAGAGTAATTCTGTAATATTCATTTGTACTATTACCGAGTGAAAAATGTCAAAGAGGCATTGTAGGAGTAGATTGTAGTATAAATGCTATTTAACAAATATGTGCAATGAATACGACCTTCTGTCAGTAGTGGAAAGTAACTACATTTACTCAAGTACTGTGCAGTACATTTACTTTATTTGAGAATTTTCCTCTTGTATGACTTTGTACTTCTATTCCACTACATTTCTGAGGGAAACTTCATTTGACAGCTATATAGTTACTAGTTAGTTCAAGTAAGATTTTACATGAAAAAACTTACATATATTGCATTGTTATAGGTTAAACCTCCCAACAAAAGCTGTTAAAATGTGCCCCACCTTGACCAAATAAAACTTAAAATGAATTCTTACATGTTAATGAGTCAATAATAATGACATTTTAATATAATACTATAACACTGATAGGGGCAATTCTGGATAATGAGTGTTTTTACTTTACATAAGTATATTTTGTTGCCAATAATTGTGTACTATTACTTGATTTTAATTCTACTTGTAATGGAGTAATTTCATAATATGGTGTTGCTTCTTTCACCTCAGTAAATGATCTAAATATACTTAGGTATAATACGCCTCTGCTTGCTCTTCTGTAGAAAAACAAATGGCCTGAAAGTGAAAATGCACCCAAAGAAAATGTGCCTGACATTTGACTAAATTAGACCAAATTGGGTAATATAAAAATTGTGCAATTTCCCCAACAACGTAACTGTATACGCAGCTGAAACGTGGGACTCAATGAGTGTATTACATTTTATTGAAGAGACAAACATCCTAGAGATCTAGTGTATCACAGTCTGAAGAGTGCTGGGTTCACGAGAAAGAGTCCCAAACAATTGATGTAAAGCAGAGCTTCTATTATTCTTTTATTGAAAAAGACATATTTAACTTAAAATCTAGTCCCTAACAAAATCTTCAGTAATACTGTATAAAGCCCTCAGTCGCAGGAGCTCTCCAGATTTACAACATAAGCAGCCCTCACACTGCAAACATTGCACAATGAACCAAAATCACTGAACAAATTAAATGTAATTATTTGAACCACTGAAATTACAAATCCAAAACTCACAGAAAACGATATGCTACACGGCTCTAAAGAGAGACTAGAAATTGGCAGAAGAAGAGGCGCATCCCACCCGAGTATAGACGCAGCGACCATCAAATGAGAGGAATTCACAAAAAGAAACAGGAGTGCACACAGTTTGTAATCACTGCTGAACAGGAAATGGTTGAGACAGAAGCACTTCCTCCTTTACTGTGGAAAGTTGTCACGGTTGAAAGAACATAATTGACAGTCATGACTGAGGAAATATTTTCTGTTTTGCTTCCACTTTGTATACGCTTCTGTGATTATAAAATAAGACAGATATTGAGGCTATAAAGGATTAATCGATTAGTCGATCGACAGAAAACTAATCTGCAGTTTTACAGCAAAAAGTTTGGAAACTCATCAGTTCAAGCTTCTCAAATGTGAATATTTGTGGATTTCTTTGGTCTTCTAGGAGAGTAAACTGAATATCTTAGTTGGTCGGACAAAACCTGGTGCTCTGGGAAACTGTAAAGGACATTTTTCATTATTTTCTGGCATGTAATTGACAAAATTGACCAATTAATCAAGAAAATAATCTGCAGATTAATCGATAATAATTGTAAATTGCAGCCCTAGTTGTTACTACTGTTGTAAATTATTGTATGTACTTTGTCTAGTTTTCTTCATGACTACTCTTAAAGTGATAGTTCGTGTGTTTTGAAGTGGGGTTTGTATGAGGTACTTATAGATAGTAGGTGTATTACTTACAGTAGATGACAGTCGGCACGCCCCCAGCTAGGACAAACAGACAGGAGTACACTGGAGCAAAGCAATGTACTGCTGTGGGCGAAGACGACAGAAAAACATATTTCTTTTAGGTGGCTATATGTTTTTCTGACGTCCCCGTCCACAGCAGTACATGGCTTTGCTCCAGTGTCGGTCCTCCTGTCCGCTTCTCCAAACTGGGGGCGTGCCGACCGTCATCTACTGTAGGTTATACACCCAAACTGTCACTTTAAATTTATTGCTATCGATTTTGTACTTTGTGTCAGTAAAGTTCATTGAATTGAAAGAGAGGATGTTCCTGTCATATCCACCTACCTCTTGTATATGTACACTTCATCCGAAATTGCATACTATACACTACATACTCAAAATGTGTGCTATCGTTCAACATACTTTAGTGTGAATAAACAGTAGTATGCATCTTTTCAGACGCACTGAGCAGTAATTTACGTCGTCACTTCCTGAAAGCCTCTTGGAGCCGGTTGGAGACGTGTAACCATGGTAACCCATGTCAACATGTGATCAAAACAACAGTTTGAGAGTATCAAAGTCTGAATTAATTTAAAATATACATTACGCCAAACTAAGTGAAATCTCATACAGTACTTAGAATTAAATTTAAGTGTTATTGATGTTACAGAGCTGTCTGTCAATGTCTATTATGAACGTTGTCGTCACTACCGCATTGTATTTTGGGATATTTATGCCGCCGTAGTGTTCAGCATTGCATACTGTAATATTTCACCGGAAATAGTATGCAAATTGCGTACTATTGGTTTCATACTAAGGTTTGGTTTACCTTTGTTCAGCTTTGTTGTCCTTGTTTTAGCCGTGTGTGTGTTTCTGTGTACATTGAGAGCATCAAAATGCCTGAGTCAAATTCCTTGTACAGGCTACACACTCACGGCCATTGAAGCTGATTGTGATGGCCTAAGCAGAATGTGTATTTAGCAACTGAAAGACACAACAACCATCTTGGAAAGGAACCATCACGCAGTCTCCCCTCAGCCTTTCATGTCATTCAAACGAACCCCCATCTCCTCTCTCCATTTCCCAATGAGCCAAGTGATTTATGTCAAGTGAAGTCAAGCATGGGCCGGCGTATGAATCAAAATTTGTCAAGTTGGCTTTCGCTACTCAGGTCCATGAATTGATACGGCTCCGTTTTGAATATGAATCCCCGGAGAGAGCGCCACGTTGCTTTTAACTGACTGTGTAGCTTCAGCCGAGCAATCAAACCCTTTATTTTTTCACACCATCCCACAATCCCACCTGCTTCGGCGAGACGATGGAGGGCCCTTTGAAAACAACGAGGCGGCATGATTTATTATTCTAATTAGGCGAAGTGAGACTTTAGCAAAGCCACAATTACACTAAATCGCCAAAACAGTTTTCTGGTTGGCTGGCTCCTGTTTTGTTCAGATGTTAATCAGAGGCAGCTTCTGAGTCAAGGTGCAAACTGCTTGTGAGTCACACTATTGCTTGGTAATGTCTTCCACAAACAAACAAACACTAGAGTCCTGTATTGAATTACAAATAAGCATTTTGGCTTATTAAATAAAATAGCTTTTAGCTGTCTAAACCAACATAAACATGCAGCTCTCCAACCACCTCTCAATCACACAGAGGGGCTTAACGTGCCACGATGCCCGGTTAAAATCTACCGCGGCGTTTAATTCCAGGTCATTTCATAATCTCTTTGATACTCACTCACATCTGCACATCTCTTCGCTCTCACTCACTGACAATCAAACAGCTGCAAGCTGGCACACTCACTAAATCCTCCGCTACAACACACAAACCACACACACACACACACACACACATATGCAATCACCCACCGCATGCACACACACACACGTACACAAGTGCCCATTAGAGAGCACGCAGACAATGGTGCACATATACCCACAATGCCTACGTGCGCACAAGCACCCAGGCGCAAACACTTATGCATGCAAGTGTACACACACTTCTACTCAAACTGCCACCGCACTCATGCAAAAAAACATTTTTATTCAGTGCAGATATTCTTCTAAATTAAAAGTCCTCCATCACAGCATGCAGAGACTAAATGTATTGATTTTATTTTTTTAAAGGAACGTACACATACATTCACAGATGCACGCACAGGGAGGAAATTAACACACACACCGTGGGCTCTGTGTATGTGTGTTCATGGTTCCCATCCATCCCTGTGCCTCTCATCACCTTTTTGTTCCCCTCCTCCCCTGCCCCCTTTCCTCTTCCTACATCCCCACACATCCCCAAAACACCCCAATCATCCTGCATCAACAGGCATGTGAACCCAGTGTTCGGTTCATCTCTTTCTCTCTCTCTCTCTGTCTGCTCTATTTTCATCTGTGTGCTTCCACTCTCCTAGCTTTCGGGTAATTACCTGGCATTTGCATTGCAAAGTCCCCTGTGCCGCCCTCAGCTCCTCCGCAGGTGATTGAGCTTCATTTCCCCCAGCAGATAAGAGAGAGAGAGAGAGAGAAGAGAGAGAGAGAAGGGGGAAAGCGGGTATTGCAGCAGGGTGTGATGTTATTCTGGCTTGCAGGATATAGGAACAATGCCCCGGATTCTTTGTTACTGGTTAAATTGGCTGGTTCAAAAGCATGCACAAGAAGTTCCCACACGTAAATAATCGGCCTCATTACTATCACACTACTGGTCTGGCTCCGTCTATAACAGAATGTAAAGCTTTTGATGACTGAGACACATCCTGGACATCAGCATTCAGCAGTTGCACAGTTGTCCAGATGATTGATATGACTCGCTTGAAGACTGCAATTTGCAACTTTCTGCACATCTATTCAGCAGAGATGACGTAGCATGTAGTGTTGTGGTTTTGAACATACTATTGACTCACCAGGTAACTCAAAGGTAAATGTAGGCCTGTTACTTATTAAGGTCTAAAGTTTGAGGACTTTGGCATTAGTCGCCAGATACCACACAGCCAACCTGATAATCATTTGTAAAGAGTAGAAAATAGCATCTCCAAGCATGATAAACACAGTAATAAATACTTTTTAAAGGTTCAGGTTTAAGCTACAGAAAAACAGAGATAAATAGATCCAGCATGTAATGGGAGACAAATGTACATGAAATGTTAGTATAGTAACCAGAATGTTTGAAGATGTGCTTAAATCACTTATTGGGTTGTTTTAAATGGACAATACACTTTAATCTCTCTTTAGGAATCATAGTGATGCTCTTATAAAGGGACAGTGTGTAGGATTTGGTGACATCTAGTGGTGTGGTTGCAGATTGGCGGTACCACGGTTTTGCACTCTGCGGCTCAAGTTACCGCAGTTTCACAAGTGTGTCGGAGAACTACAGTGGTCTTCAGGAAATGGAAACTTGTGAAAGGCTCTCTCTAGAGCCAGGGTTTGGTTTGTCCATTCTGGGCTACTGTAGAAACATGGCGGAGCAACACGGCGGACTCCGTGAAGTGGACCAACTCAAAGGACGTCTACTGCCAAGAAGTGAAAGTCAGTTGTTCGCTACATTGCAACATCAGCGCCCAGCAGCAGAGCTACGCTTTCACCATTTTGGACTGAAAGCGACTACCGGACGCCAGTTAAACATCCACCTGCAATCCGCCTGTTATCATATTTAATGTCTCTACCGTAATGGCCTGTGTTGAACAATAAAATATAGTAAATAACTTTTTTGTGCGTTTCCATCCAGCATAAAGACAGACAAACAAAACTGTCAATATTTACCTCAAAATGTATAAAAAATTACTTAATATAAACGTTATTTAATAATGATATGCTAAAATAGCATATAATCATTAAAATAAGGCCCTTAGGCTTGAGAAGCGGCTGTGCGCTGCTCTTCATCGGAGGTGGAAAACCAAAACTAATAGAAGACACTTCTGATCAGGCACAAATCTCACCATTGTGTGACTTATTGTCTACACAAATGTAACCTGGTATGTAATGATTCAGGGAGTTTTTTGTTAAAGAAATTTCAAATAAGTTATCTGCTAATTATTGCAAATAACCGTATTGCAAATGTACCGTGTTAATATGAAGGAATTTTCTGTATCAATTGTTTACAGGTTTTTTTACCCGTATCTTTAAATGACGCATTACATTGTGGGAACAAGAACTATGAACTATGAATGTTAACATGAGCAAAAAGTAAATTATTGCTCTTTGATGAATTCATGTTTACAAGAGGGGGAAAAATGACTTGAGGGAAAAATAAACATGTTCAATTTGTATATATTGTGGTGGATTTATTTGATTGCGTTGCTGTAGCCTATTAGCTATTTAAAGCTGTTCATCACAGAACAGCACATTGTGACGAATACCAGTCATTATTGTATTATATGAGATGTGCTGTAATTTTACGGAAATGTCTTCTTTAGGATTAACAGAAGTGTCCGTTAATGGTACGGAGGACAAACTGTAAATAAACAGAAATTTCCTTTTTAGGGTTGATGGAAATGTCCGTAAACTTAACGGAAAATGTCCTGCAAATTTTCTGCCAGGACATTATCCGTTTTTCTACAGATTGTTTTCCTAGAGTGTGGACTGTTATTAACAGTGGACTTTTGAAGCTGTTACTCATCCGGATATTAACCCACACACGCATTCCTTGATGTAAAATGAACCACAAAGGCAGCCCTACCCGTAAAAACTCTCGTAAATTCGTGAGCTTGTTTTGATAGCTCAGGGCGTATGCCCTTTTCTATACACAGGAAATCATTGGAGAGAGGAGAGAGGAAATGGAGGAGGAGCCCAGTTGGTGTTGAGGCATCATGGCCCATGCCCGGCCAGTTGAGGAGTTTTTTGTTTTTGTTTTTTTTCTTTTCTTCCTTTTCCTCATAACAAAATAAAATAAAATGAAATTTGGATAAAAATTAAATAAAAAATAAATAAACAAATAAATAAAGAAAAAAAAAGAAAGAAGGAAAACTTTAAAAAAGCCAACATAATTGGGCAAGATCAATATCATGTGACTGTGTACAGTGTGTGCGCTTGAGAGGGTTGGGGGGATGGCTGGCTGTCAGTCAAGGTGCAAATCAAATTAAGGCAAGATTAAAAAGAATAAGATAAAATTAAGTAAAATAAAATAAAATAAGTAGATAGAAGTAAAATAATGATGGCTAAAAGGATGGTGTTTAATAGGGTGATGGATAAAAAGATGATGTTTTAAAAGAGAATGATGGATAACAGACCACCCCATCCATCCATACATTTTGAGGTAGATATTGGGGTAATTTGGCAGTAATTCCAAAGAAATTTCAAATAGGTTACTCGCTAATCATCACCTAATTACCATGGACTTTGCTGACCTGTAAAATGAAGTGTTACCAATCCTTTTTTCTTTCTTTTTTTACATTTTAATAACACATGCAGGGTTTAAGCCATTTTATAGGCTATTAGCAGTGGACTCTTATTAACTGCACTGTTAATAAGAGTCCACTGCTAATAGCCTACAATACAGTCCATGGACTCTTATTAACAGTGGACTCTTATTTACAGTGGACTCTTATTTACAATGGACTCTTATTGACAGCTGGACCCTTGAAGCTGTTACTCTCCAGGATATTAACCCAAACACACGCATTCCTTGATGCAAAATGAACCACAAAGGCAGACCTACCCATCCATACATCCATCCATCCATACATACTCCAACCTCATCTATACCGGAAGCACCTCCCACCACACCAGAGAGCTGATAATTGGCGCGAGCTCATTTGCATGCGGAACATGCGTGGATATTTATTTCAATTTAATTTCGTTTTCCCGCACACGGTGCACTGTAGGCTTTTGTGCCAAAGTCGTATTAACCCCTTGATTAGTTAATATGCAGTGCACGACGTTGCCCACGCACAATGAATATTCATATTGGTGGCGTTTTCACTGCCGCTGTCTCTCCTCCTCTTCCTCCTCCTCTTCCTCCTCCTCACGTCCCAGCCGTAAAACCCTTCAGCATGTCGCTATGGAGGCTATCCCGGAAGACTGAGCTTCCTCCACAGCTGTCCTCCTCACAAACACAGACCGTTTGGTTGCTGCTGCTTTCTGTTGCGTCTCTCTCTGCTGCTGCTGACTCAATGGCGAAACTGCCGAGCAGAGACCAAGCTCTGAAGGGAAGGGAGGAGAAAATGGTCGTGGCAGGTAAATAAATAACACAGCGGTGACAACTAGTCTCCTCCACACTGATGGAGCTGTCCCCAGCTGACATGGTATACTGGGCCACGTGCCATCAACTGCAGTGACCTCACAGGAGTTCACCCAAAAATAATCCTGCTATTTCATTACTTCAGGAATATAATATACTGCAATAGCTTGGTGGATTTTACATTATATTGTTCAGCATCTTGGTTTAAAACAGAATACACTCAGCATTGCACATACTGTAGCCTGCATACTCTGTGTGTGTGTAGCTTATATGTGCATTGGTGGAAGATGTATACTCAACTTAACTAAAAGTAGTAATACTCTACTCTGTTACAAGTAAAAGTCCTGCATTCAAAATGTTACTTATGTAAAACAATACCAAAGCATTAGCATCAAAATATACTTAAAGTACCAAAAGTAAAAGTACTCATTATGCAGAATAATCTATATTATAATTATTAGGGATGCCAATTGCCATCAACTGCAGGCGAGTGACCTCACAGGAGTTCACCCAAAAATAATCCTGCTATTTCAATCCTTCAGGAATATAATAACTGCAATAGCTTGGTGGATTTTACATTATATTGTACAGCATCTTGGTTTAAGACAGAGGTATTTGAAATACACTCAGCATTGCACATACTAACTGTAGCCTGCATACTCTCTGTGTGTGTAGCTTATTATGTGCAGTGGTGGAAGATGTATACTCAACTTAACTAAAAGTAGTAATACTACATTGTAGCACTACTCTGTTACAAGTAAAAGTCCTGCATTCAAAATGTTACTTAAGTAAAAAATACCAAAGCATTAGCATCAAAATATACTTAAAGTACCAAAAGTAAAAGTACTCATTATGCAAAATAATCTATGTTATAATTATTAGGGATGCACCAATACGGCTTTTTCAGTCCTGATAGCGATACCTGGGCTTTGGGTATCCGATACCCGATCCGATACCAGTGTTTAATTAATAAGTTGTATGCCTCACTGTGTGGACGTGAC
The DNA here is from genome assembly GCA_916701655.1 of Sebastiscus albofasciatus. Classification (NCBI taxonomy): domain Eukaryota; kingdom Metazoa; phylum Chordata; class Actinopteri; order Perciformes; family Sebastidae; genus Sebastiscus; species Sebastiscus albofasciatus. The sequence continues at coordinate 17,658 of CAKAOI010032021.1, read as the reverse complement.
AGGGATCATTCGTTTTTCAGGCTTGACTTCAACCTTGCTTTCCTAACTTTGTAAAACAAAATGTAACAAATAAATACGAAGATATAAATGTAGGGAATTATTTATTATTAAAATAATAAATCGTAATCCAGCAACTTGGCAAAAAAAAAAAAAAAAAGGTGCCATCAACTGCAGGCGAGTGACCTCACAAGAGTTCACCCAAAAATGATCCTGCTATTTCAATCCTTCAGGAATATAATAACTGCAATAGCTGGTGGATTTTACATTATATGGTTCAACTCTTGGTTTAAAGACAGAGGTATTTGAAATTCACTCAGCATTGCACATACTAACTGCAGCCTGCATACTCTCTGTGTGTATAGCTTATTATACGAAAACACCTGGGGGCCAAAGAGTGTAAAAAAGGCAGATATGATCTTAACCATGTGATCTGTGATATACTGTATTTTGCGCCAGTAAAGGCTGTTGGGAATGACTGGAAACAAAGAAAAAAAATATGTTACCATGTAATCCATTTCTATCTATATAATATATAATATAACGACTATTTTCCAGTAAATATATTATGAGTATATAACATGCATGTATGATTAACTGTAATTGTTTTGTGAGTAATGCATCTTATGTGTGTAAACCAATCCTTTGGTCAATAATTGTATTGTAGTGTAATAGAATATAATAATGGCAGGAGGGGTAATATTAGTTTTCTGTGTCACGTCTGGAAAGTGGCATATTGGTTTAACCAGGGAAGATCTGAACCACTTCCTGAACCAGTCACGCGATATGGCCGGGCAGCGAGGCTTCGGACGTCATCAATGACGACATTGGTCTAAAACGATACAAGCCTCGATACGCGCATTGCGGGAAACTGCCTGGATTACTCAACACACACTCCGAAGCCTCGGCACAGCACGTAACATCACTAACTCTGTGTGTGTGGCTTATTATGTGCAGTGGTGGAAGATGTATACTCAACGTAACTAAAAGTAGTGATACTACATTGTAGCACTACTCTGTTACAAGTAAAAGTCCTGCATTCAAAATGTTACTTAAGTAAAAAATACCAAAGCATTAGCATCAAAATATACTTAAAGTACCAAAAGTAAAAGTACTCATTATGCAGAATAATTTACATTATAATTATTATGTTGTATTTGTATGTGGTGTGAAGGAGCTACAACTTATATTTCAAAGTGCAATCCTATGTTGTGAAATGACGAATAAGCGAACCTTGAACGTTGATTGCAGCTAATTTAGATTGGACTTTCTTCCAAACATGTTTCCAAGCCAAAAGGTTTTTAGGCTGACCAAATTCTGCATGGCCTCATGGGTTGAATGCATCTATCCTTAATTTAAGGTTGAGCCCAGACTGTTAGTGGCTGAGGTGAGGGCGTGAGAGGGGAATTATTTCTTTGTGTGGCCTGAATTAAATTTTAATGTACTGTATGACTACTGCAAACATTGCAATTCATTTGAAATTACATTTTTAATAGGAATGTTTTGACAGTTGCTCTGGATGAAATGGACATCTCCAGCTACCAATCAAAACAGTCGATGCTTATCTGTTGACAAACTGGTACTTCAGGTTTTACTCACTCATGGAAAATATTGTTTTTTAAGCTTCCGTGGAGTTGTTATTGGAGGGTGTGGTGCTTTAACCTTGTGTTTCTAGGAGACCTTTTTTTAAAAAAAAAAAAAAAAAAATTGTATCCCTGTTTAATCTGGCAACTGTACCATTTTGAGATTGTCTTTAATTATTAAAAAATAAAGGATTTTTAAAAATAAAAAAATACAGTAGGCTATATCTATATCTGCCAGGCTACTGTCTCTGTCTATCTTTCTCTCTACTGTGACTTTAAGGAAGTGCATTTGCATTGTTTTCATAGGAAAATGAATGAGTCATTTTACCAGTGTAGTTCATTTCGGCGCCTGTAACAATAACATATATGACCATCATGATGAAAACAAATGTCGGCTACTTCATAATATAAATCAACACCTGGACGCTCTACCATTTCTCCCCACTCAGCGCTGACTGTCAAACCTCCACCCCACACACACAGAGTTGTTAGAGACCTGCATTCTGTTGTGTTACTAAGACTATCACACATTCACACTCTTTTTCTGTCGCGCTTCACATAGGCATGCATTTAAAATTACATTCGAGGCTACAATCAAAACATTTGGGGCTTAAGTCCCGGCAAAATGGCCTGGCGAAGCTGATGGATACGGCTCATTTTTACCACAGATTTGAACTTTTTTGTGCGTTTCCATCCTGCAGAAAAGACACTCAACAAAACAAGCAAATAATAATCTTAATAAATTACAGGGTCATAATACTTTTTCAAGTGTGTGTCTGTGGTTTAAAGGTATTTTAATAGGGAGTTCTTGACATGAGAAATTTCCAAATCGGATTGAGATCTGGACTACGACTTGGCCATTGTAGAACATTCACCTTTTATTGTTATTTAACTACTCCTGTGTTGCTTTGGTTGGGGTCACCGTCCTGCTGAAAGGTTAACTTTCTCCCAAGCTTCAGTTTTCTAGCAGACTGAAGCAGGTTCTCTTGCAGTATCTCTGTATTTTTGCTTCATCCATTCTTCCTTCAGTTGTAAAAACATGCCCAGCAGTCCCTGCTGAGGAACAGCATCCCCGCAGCTTTGATGTTGCCGCCACCATACCTCACTATCAGGATGGTGTTTGTTTGTTGAGGCATGGGCAGTGTTGGGTTTGCGGCGCCACACATAGCGCTTTGAATTTTGGTCCAAAACCCTCTATCTTGGTCTCATCTGACCACAACACCTTGTCCCACATCTTACCGTCCGTCACAAGTCTCCCTCTTGCTCGGACGCTGAGTTTCGAGCTACAGTACGGCCTTGTCTTGGCAGTGCCTGGGTGGTATGATGCAGCCTCTATTTCCTCACTATTGATCCAAACACTTGGATATGATTTTGTAGCTTTTTCCGATTTTTCTTCCTGAGAATGCTCTTTGGTCTTCATTTTCACACCTACTAATTCTTTTGCAAGCCACTGTATGTACAGAAATACTTCAAAAATGTGTCTATAAATATGAAAAAGCTTGATATTCTTACCAGACTTTGGATTAAATGGTGCACATTTTCACACAGTTTACTTCCCTTGTGAACAGCAATTTTTCCCTTTTGAGTTATAGCCATGGGAACCTTTTTATAAACCAAGTATGCCCAAGGTACATTTGCTGCTTTGGTGTTTTGTGATGTGGATAATAATGAAATCTTTGAGTGAAGTGGCAGCAAAAGCCTATTGGGATGGATGTATGGTGGAATTGTGTTTCGTAGAGTTGATGATTAAATTTAAAATGTTGTCGAAAGTGAAGATTGTATTGCCGTTTTCCTGGTTTCAGTGCATGTGAACATGTACGCCTTCTTTTGCGTCCTTACACCTTCATTTTATCCATTCTTGCGATATAGTACCGAGTCCTTTTATCCTTTCCATTCAGCTTTTCACCGTCCTATTTTGAGACAGGAGGGCACGTCAGCGTACACGACAAAAGGCGAAACGTGGTGCAATTTGAACCTGTCATTTTCACCAAGTCATACTGAGGCGTCCGCAAAGTGCATTGTGGGAACTGGGTGTGAGTGCATAGGAGGAAAGCGTTGCCGCAGCGTCCAGGGGCCCATCTGGGCATTATGCGCATGAAGGCTCCGCCCCGTTGTAAGTTCCTGCTCCGTCTGTCGGAGCAGCTCGGAGACACCGCATGGCAGAAATCTGTTCCTCCCCTTTCACCGTGGGGGGCAGCTTAGGTGGGGACGGGGTTGTTCTGGTGTGTGTGTGTGTTGGAGTAAGCATGAGTAATTTAGGGATTGCGAGGACTGTCTCCACATATGCCCTGTGTTGTCCCAGCCTCGTGTGTGTCAGTGAGTGCACACATTTGTCGTCTCTCTACAATGAAGATCACTAATTTTGAAAGTTGCTTCCAGCCTCTTTGAAGAAGCTCCTTGTTCAGATGTCCCGGTGTCCTGCGCTCCCTCCCTCGCTCCTCTCTGTATAATGTACTCTGTGACCTTGGCGAGAATGATCCAGTGGCAGATTGCTACATGGTAGGGGCACAGTAGCTATTATTTTGAGTCAGTGCAGGATAGACTGCCAATATTTCTTCCAAACAGGATGGGGGAGGTCAGCTGACCAAAATCAATCTCTGTTACATGCCTCACTATAACTCTTCAAAGCAGGTTCATGGTGAAGATATATTTCTGGCATTATTGCTCCGTTGTTTTCCCATCTCCGCTGTCTCCGGATGCCCTTGCTTTTTTTTTGGCTTTTGCAAATAAGCTCAGAGGGGAAGAAAAAAAATATGTAGGTAATTTAGAAAACATGCAAGTTAAGTATACAAACGGTGGATAAATAAATGAGATGGGCAGCGCTGTAACTCACTGATTAGGACTGTGTTGTGTCCCAACCTGAAATGTTCTCACCCATGTCTGCATGGGTTTCCTTCAGGAGCTCCGCTTTCCATATCGCAGTTAGTTAGGTGAATTGGAGACCATGACTGTGTCCGAAATCATTCACTACTCACTATAGTGAGTTTGCCATTTTATAGTGCTGTCCGAATGTGGGCTGTAGTGCGACTTATTATACCCTATATAGAGTGCTCCAGGGATGACGTATTTTTGTAGACCAACCAGGAAGTTAGCATTACACTGGGTTCCCTCGACAAAAAGCCAATGGGATTTTTCCATTGGGTTTTGGATTATTGCAGGAAAAAAGCTCTGTGGCAAACACACGTTTATGATACTTACAGGTTTTGTTCAGCAAGATAATCTTCACAAATGAACACCACTTTTATGATTTTTGAAGCGTGAATGCAATCGACAGAAGTAAAAAGCTAGCGTAAGGCTGTAAACGAACTACACCACGTTTGCATGAGCGCGAGTATACACAACGATAGCGTCTAGTAGTCTCATTTTTTAAGACATATAAAGGCTTCAAAATTCACAAGTGGGATATTTATTGATTTATGTCGTAGAACAAAACGTTAAAATCTCTTCAGCTTGTGTTAACCACAGACCTTATTTCAGGCATCTAATCAAAAACCCATTGACTTCCAGACGAGGGAACCGGAATCGCTAAAATGCTAACTCATTTCCAGGATTAGGACTCATTCCTGTAGCACTCTATAGTGGACTCATATTATCCCACAATGCATCGTGAAAAGTAGTGGACAACGATGGTCACTAACCAAGCACTATATACCATCATGCATTGCGCTGAAATGAAAATGGCAGAAGGACGATAGGAAAGAGACAAATCCATGAGTTGTGGCGCGAAAATAATGTATCTAATGTGAGTAGAGCAGCGCATCACAACACCAACTGACTCAAAATTTGGCCAAATATGCTTATTGCCCCCACATTCACAACGGCCGTTAATTCTTACCTTTCACAATAAAATCCCTAGACATAAACGCTGCATCACTGCTTACTAGGGCTGCACAATTAATCGAAATTTTATCGAAATCGCAATATGGCCTACTGCGAATTCCAAATCGCAGTATTTGTTAAAGGCGAAATGTGTGTCAAAATACAATTTTTAATTTAATATCGTCATGCTGCAGAGATGTCGTGGCCTACACATCATACTCTACAGAGTTAAGAAAACATCTTTGTTTGGTACAGATCCCTGCAAACATCACACCATAATCATTTTAATGTTTTTCAGTGAAAATGAGAATCATATTGTAAAAATGATGAACTTAAATTCACTCAGAGCATTTCGCGAAGAGACAACTCAACAAAATAGCTTACATATGTATTTATCACACACAAAAGTACATGTCAGTAGTTATTATGGATGGTCTACCAGCAGATGTTTATCTGGTCAAGTTTTAATTGTGCGACAGTAATGACGTAATCAACGCTGCAGAGAAAACGACCTGAGTAGTTCACTGGATAGTGAATGAGTGAATGATTTCAGACACAGCCTCTGAATAGTGTATCCTGCATCTTGCCCAATGCATTTTGGGATTGACTCAAGCCCCCTGTGACACTGAAGAGTATAAGAAAATTAGAATTGCTCTGGTATATCTACCGAGGGAGAGTGTAAAGGTACATTTAGTTTTTTCCCCTTTACTAAGCAGTTAAAAATAAGATGCATTTATTAATTTGCGCTGACCAGGTGTGTGTCGTCCCCTTCCTTCCTCGTCAGATCACTCTTTGAGTAAAGATATTCATACAGGCCCCAACAGGATGTGCCTCCATCTTGCTGGAAGGGTATAATGCAGCCTGTGCTATAGTAGGTAGTCTTCTCCATAGCAACTGTTTCCGTTGCTAGGATACAGTATGTATGGAATGCATGGATGGCTTCAAAGTTGTACTCTTCAGAGTCTAGACAGCCTTCCCACCCCGAGCAGTGGCAGCTTTCAGTGTCTCATTACCGAGTTGGGCTGATTGTTTTTTAGGCCACAGCAACAGAATCATTTCTTCTACTTACCTCTCACTGTTTTTAAAAAATGGACCACCTCCCACCAGCCTTGCCTCTTTCCTCCCCACCCCTCCTTTGCCCCACTCTTTCTCGCCCCCTACCCATCCTCCCATACAGCAGAGGGTAGTTGGCACCAGTATAAAGCTTCAGCCTCCTCCGACGACTCGTGCCTGACTCCCTGCCAACCTGTGTGAAGCTAGAAAGAGGAATAGCGAGAGAGAGAGGGAGGGAAGAGGAAGAGAGAGGGAAAGGGAGAGAATGGATTTTTTTGGAAGGAAATAAACAGAGCAGCCTGGAAATCGACCTTTCCGTCACCAGTTTTGGCATCCAGCGATAGCACCTCTCCCGCTTCTCTGCATGAGGGGGCAGCAGCACTTGGACTCCAGTTTGACGGGTGAGAAACACAGGACCACGGGTAGAATCGAAGGGTAAACAAAGACTAAATACCAATCCGAAACTGGACATTATTATCCGCTGAGCCACAGATAGATTGTTGTGCCCTTGACTGATGGTAACCATGATACAAGCAGCGCGGCAGGGTCCGATGTTTTGGTTCTGGTCCAGCCGCCTACAAACCACCATGCTAAAAGCAACAAAAGGTGACCAAAGTATTCCGCTGTACTGTATAGCTTGCACTGCGCTTTTCCAGATATCCTCAAAAACAAAGGCGCACAAAAGAAATTACGCCCATATCTCATCCAAGTTGGGGGAAAAAATCCTTTTCACGAATCCTTCCCCCCATATTCAGCCTGTTTTTCTTCTTTTGTAAACTCACTCAGTCACCCTCCCTGCTTGTTTTTTTTTTTGTCGTCCTCTGTTCTTTCTTTTTGCTGGCGTAGTGAGGCAGCGTAGTGAGGGTATTCAGCCAGTTCTTTTTCTGTTAGGTGGGGTAATTCTGGCAGAATGGGGTGTGGGCGCTGGGCTGGCAGGGGGGGAACGCTGGGCTAGGCACACTGAAAGGAGCCAGCCTGGCACCACCTGGATCTCTGCCAGCTGCTCCATGGGAGAAATACCCACAGCAGAGGTTGGCGTGCGAGCGATTGCGTGCCTGTGTGCGTGAAGGAGGGTGTGCACGTGTTTGTAAGTGGAGAGTGAGGGATGTTGGGAAGGTGGCGTGAAGATGGAGAGCAGCTGAGATAGGCGAGAGGGCGGCGGGGAGGGGTTGGGGTTGGGGTTGGCTCGGAGTTGGCTTCTCTGGACAGTGCTGTGTCGGCGTGTTCTTGGCTGTCTTCATTTTTTACCTCTCTTTTTTGGTTGTTTGTTTATTTGTTTGCTTGTTTGTTTTCCCTTCTTGGATGAAGTGCCTGGTCTTTTTATATAGCGCCCAAAGGCACGGTGGTCTGAAAGCCAAAAGAATCCTTCACTGCCTCTTTCTGCTACCCTCATCTGTTGCTTCTCACTGGCTATTTACTCCTTTTATTGTTTTGGCAGGCTGATCTCTCCTCCTCCCACTCCTCCTCCTCTATCGCACACTCGTCTCTCTCTCACTCTCACATTTTCTCTCTCTCTCCGTCATTTGGCAACTTCGGTACTTTTTTTTTATCTCCGTGGCCAGAAAAATGCAGGACAAGAGGGTGAGAGTGAGGATGGAGACTAAACAAATTCACATTTTCTTCTGTCCTCCACCTCAAGTCACCCCTGTGGACTGAGAATATTTAGCCCAGTACAGTCGCTGACACAGATAAACTTTGATTGCAGCTGACTGTGCCCGTGAACATGACCTGGCAGCGCCGAACAACCTGCTGCTAAAAGACAGAACTGTCGCGCAACAGGAGGGCAGGAAGGGACTGCCTTCAGGCCACTGTGACATTTCAGGAGTCCTTGATGCTTCTGCAATCTGTTACTGCACAGAAAAACCAAACCGTTTTGTCTAATATCAAAAGAGTGCCCTTAAGGTGGCCCACCAAGACAGGTGATAAGTGCTGTTTTGCTTCCTGTATTCTTCATAACACTTGTTAATCTTTTATGTCCAGTTGGGGTGGGAAAAAAAACAATTCACCTATCTATTACAATTTTGAAATTGATTTTTTTACTGCCAGAATCAATATATTTGCTTAATTTGAGTCTATGCGGATGTAGAAGGAAGTAACCGCTTTTATTGTTGTAGTCTGAAGTAACGTGACATTAAATCCTTTCTGTATCTGTCATCAAAACAAACCGCAGCCGACCAAAACGAGGAAGTACAAAACAGCGGAGGGTTGGCGTGGATACGACCTGCACCCTCACATTTTAAATGCAAAGTGGTAAACACTACACATACAGTAAAAAGTATGGAAACACTTTGGGTTTCACACATTGCCAGGAAAAGCAGAGCTAGAAATCACGGCTAAAGCTGCATGTATATAAGAGTAGTGTAATAAGATGTTAACAAAGGGAACTGTGTATACAAAATACATATATGGAAATAAGATTGGTTGGATTATATTAACCAGAAGTATCAAACATTATAAATTAAAAAGAAAATGTCACTAATTGGTGAGGGAAATGTATTAATAAATAATTCCTGACAATGACTGATGTATTTGACTTTAGTACATCTCTGACTTCATACGTACGCTGAAAATCAAACATTTTAATGTATTAGTTTAGATATTTTTCAAATTAAAAGTCCCTAGAAGTGTATGATTCAACTTTTTCCCATGGTCTACTGTAAAAAAAAATCATATCGAATTGCAATACATATCGAATTGGCACTCAGGTATCGTGATAGTATTGAATCGGGAGATAGGTGTATTGCCCAAATGTCCAGGCTGTTTCTTGTCAATGCTTCTGTACTATCTGGCTTTACAGTGTGAAATAAACTGCAGGTATTTGCTCTTTGGCCTGTTGTCACAGTTGGAGATCATCCCGGTCCTATCTAGGAAATGAACTATTGTGGCACTATCAGATTAGAGATTGTTTTTATTCAGGTCAATGTCACACATCACACGTCTCTGAGCGGCCAGAGAGCAATCACACATCGAACTTAGAGCAAGCATCCATTATAAGTATGTGCCTAAGCCCTTAGTGTACTCTGTGGCCTGTTTATCTGTGGACTAATATTAGTGGTTGCAGTACAAACCAGCCTTGCTTAGTGGAGATTTGCACGCTAAGTCACCTCAGTCTTCTTAAACCCTAATCCTCCTCACACATCTGTGGGCTACACACACACACACACACACACACACACACACACACACACACACACACTTCCTTTTTAGCGCTCTAATTCCATGCAGCACAGTTGGCAGTAGAGTGCCACCTCCCTCCCCCCCCCCACCACCACCACCTCTCAGCACTCCAGTTTGTTTTACTTATCGGGTATTTTTAACATAGTGCAGATTAGTACGGCATCGGGTCTACTCCCCTGCTCGTGAGGTTATGCAGGCGCGTGCCGCATTGGTTCGCTTTGTGGGCACCCAATGGTGCCAAGCCTTGTACTTAATACTCTCACATTCAAAGGCATATAGTAGAGTAAGAGAGAGGTCAGGAAATAAATGTGTGATAGTGTTTAATTGTGGGTATTGAGGAGAGGACAGCAGGGATAGGATGGCGGTCAAAGCCGTGTAATCTCTTAAATGTCTTCCAGCCCTGAAGCCTCTGGCTCTGATCCGCTGGCCCGGTCGACTCGGCCTATAACGAAGTGCAGCCCTATGAGGCCGCTAATGGGCCCCTTTACACACATACTGTAATTTGCGCTGTTGAAACACAGTGTTATGAATTGATTTTCACATTTGCACACATTTGTTTCGCTTTACAGACAAGCACGCAGTCAATGGGAATCCCACTGTGGAGCCTTTTCCAGAAGGCATGGAGACAATCATGTTTGGTGAGACGGCACAATCGCACATTTTGAACCCAATATGGAATCCTCTGTCGTTACCAGTTTGTGTAGTTATTGACACACACATCAACTGTGTGGATGGTATGGTAGCACAGAAACACTAATACTGCTGTCTTTTATGTCCAGGTTTAGGCTGTTTCTGGGGAGCTGAGAGACTTTTCTGGCAGCTTCCAGGAGTCTTCTCCACACAGGTGGGCTACGCCGCCGGCTTCACCCCCAACCCCACTTACCACGAGGTCTGCACAGGTAATACACTCAGCTCCTCGTGTACGTATTTGCACATTTTCAAATATGCACGCCCTCCACACTTTGATATATGTTACCTGATCGTGCCCCCCCTTCCTCCCCCTCCGGGGAGGAGGTGAGGCAGGTTGGCAGGACATTTCTCTGTGAAATCAGTCAGGGTTCAAAATGCAAAGGGAGAAGAAAAAGATACCGAGTCGTAAAGGGCGTTTTTAAGTACAGCGCTCTCATCCTCTCGCCGCCTTCCCTTCATCTGCAGTCAACTACTCAGAATGCACTGCTCCAGATGGGCTGCACCCCCCGTCCCCACCCCCCCATGACCTACTTGTAAGGATTGGGCTCTGTACTGTGCTGTACTGCGGCGTTTTTTGCCAACAGAGGTTACTGTGTATGAAGCGCCATAAATGGGCTTCTTTTCCGGAGACTGTGATTTTGCCGAACACGACGTCGGAGATACACGCTTGAATTCTGTGTATTTGCTATCAAAGCCCCTTGAAAATGTTTGGCTACCTGTCTGCGTCCGTCTACGTTTTTCCTCAGATTCAAATGGATTCATGTAGGGCGATATATAATTCAAATGAAGATGTCTAGCTCATTCCGCGTGCCTCTCTTGAGTTTTAGGAGTCGTGAGCTGTTAGTTTGGGGCTGGTCCATTTCCGAGGGCGCATCATTACAGGCAGGCATGGAGTCTAGGTGCAGGCGCAGCATGGGGGGGGGACATGGAGAGGAAGGGAAAGACGCTTTGGGCTTGGCTGGCAGACTTTCTGAGCGGAGCCCTTCAAGGGATTGTGTGTTTCCTATCTGTCAGCTTCCCAGCAACAAGATGGTCAGCTATGGAGGAGGAGGATGGAGATGGAGACAGATGACAGAAAAAAGAGAGACTGCAGCAAGTGAGGGAATGGGCAAAATAAACTTTTGAGGGGGGAAAGGAAATTTGAGGGAAAAAGTGTAAGAGAGAATGGTTGCCTGTCCATCGGCTGAGAGAGTGCAGGCGTCGCTCCAGTGGCCATGACGGAGCAGAACACTGCGACGGCATGAGACCGAGGAGCTGTCAACACAGCCAGGGCAGGACAGACAGACAGACGGACAGAAAGAAGGGGCTGATGGAACTGTCAGCAGAGCCAGGGAAGGATGGAAGGACAGGTGGATGGATAGGTGGAGGGTCTGACAGACAGAAATAGGGAGAGATTGAGGTGCAGTCAAATTTGTCTTGGGAGGACAGACAGCTGAGAGAAGGGATAGAAAGAGATATTATTTTATCTTGACTAATTCAGTACAGTCCATGTTGCAGTGTGTTTGCAATACAGAATCAAGCTGTAACCTTTTGTGCTTTAGCTCTACAGTGTTGCAAATCCAACAATCCTCATACCTAAATTGATAAAGATAGGTTGCTGAGGTTGTCAGCTCCTTCCAAAACAACCCGAAACAACCAACTCTGCCAAAGTCTTGGCAACTAAAGCTATTGGTTAAGGTTAGGAAAATATTGTGGTCATGGTTAAAAGAAACCAGTGTTGCCTGTTAGTACGGGACTAGGCATGAATTTGTCAATAGGCTCGTTCGAGATGAGCAAAGCTTGCGCATGATCGATCACTGGCGATCGCCGCGCAATGCCGGTTAGATTTGTGTCCGACTTGATCCCGACTTGCTTTGGAATCATGCACACGTGGGCAACGATAACCTCACGAGATCAAGGCTTCTGCACTTTTTAGAGCCAGGTGTTGCAGTTGCTCTCCACCGACGGCAAGACCCAGGACATTATGGGAAACGCCTGGCTGTCGCCTGATCAAAGAGCTGATTGGCTCTTAGTTTTGAAAACGAACACCACATGTTGTAGAAAATACTAATTTTCTGTGTTATTGTAATATTTAATGCTAGATTGTAGGATATTAGTCGCATGTTGTGCAATGACACATCTTGTGTGGTTGATGATAATAATAATAATAAAGTTATTATAGCACTAAACAAAAAGAGCAATTACAAAGTACTTTACAAGGCAGATCTTAAAAGAACAAAGGATAGACTACAATACCAAATACACACACATTTCTACATATATATAATTGAAAACTATCCGAATGTGGTCTACAAACTACAAGTAGTCTTCAGTTCAGATCTAACAGGATGTAACTACTTCTGTGACTTTCTGTAAATTCTTTGAACGCTGCTGGAAACTGTTCGACTTGACCGCAGTTTTTTGTCCCCGCCCCCTGCTGCTTCTGCTGCTGGCGCCTGATCTCATCCACTTTCCAGGCGAGGCACAATTCATCCCGAACGAGCCTAATGTCACCTGTTTTGTTGAGTCAACAGACGGTATAACAACACCGTGCTGGTCCTGTCTTTCCTGCTTAGAGATACAATAACTACTCTCAACAACCACAAGAGGAGGCGCGTAAGAAAAACAAACATAGGTCATTTTAAATGTTTGAACGAGTGCTGTCGTTTTTGTGGCGAGGACATTCCCTTCATGAAGTTTTACTGTATCCAACAAGCAGAGAACAATTAAACAAAAAAAAAAGGGCAACAGGATGTCATGATGATTTGGGAGGCCGTCCTCACCCAGAAGGCCGTTCACCCTGCTGAATGGCCCTTCAGCAAAACAGTTTCTCTAGCGGCTTTAGTGGCATCACTTCTTCTCGCCTTTCACCCCCTTCAGATGAGACAAACGTTGGAAAATCATGGTGCATATTCACTTTTTTTTTTCGGTTTTGACAGCTAGTTTTGCCGCATTTTCCCTTTTGTACTGCTTCCTATCAGTCTTGTTAATATTCCTGCACCATGGCTTCTAGCCGTCAACCCAACTCACTACATATGTATGCATAAGGTGAGTGTTTCTGTGTTGTGAAGGCTGTCAGTAGACAATTGGTTGATAGCTCACCTGGGCCTTTGGCTCTGTACTCTGGCACATGTGCTTCCTCTTGCCTCTCCTCTCCCTACAGCTGATGTCCGCCCTGCAGCCTCCTCTTTTGTTTCTGCACTTTCAACACCTCCACAGCACACGTGTCACACATCCATGCATTACTTTCATGTCTAACATCGCTGACTTCCACTCTAAACACTGTGTGTGTGTGGACACCCCTCTTGTCACATTCTTTGAGCCAGATTGTGACATTATGTAGATAATAAAACTAATATGTCCTTTATTATATGTCGGCATTTTATTAATAAAAAAAGGTGGCTCAAGCAAACACCGACTATTCGTTGTCAGATACTTGTGACAGTCTGCTACTATCCACTGAAAAGCATGCCCGTTCTTATTTTTAGGTAACAAATGTTTAAACAGGTGAAGTCTGGCATGCTCATTTGGCGTGAGATGATCCTGTTGTTTGTGCCAAGTGTCATTTAGAGACAGAAACTGGGTCTCAGGCCAGATGCATGAATTTGGCAGCCCTTCTCCTATTGTCTGCAATGCACCTGATGCATCTCTCTGTGTGGGCACGTCTGTGTGTGTACACCTGTGCACGTGTCTGTATAATGTGTGAGAGAAGGGAGCGGCTACTATTGATACAATCCTATGCTAACACGTCTGTATTTACATTTAGCAAAGGTATATGTTTGCGTTGAGGTGTGTTAGTACACCTTTTTCTGCTGTGAATGTGTGCGTGTGTGCATGTGCACCTGCATGTGAGACCTAAAGCCTCCCCACAGTTTGAGGATGCCTGCAGGCAGCTTGTTGAAGCTTTGGGGTCCTGGCAGCTGCACACAAGAGCGAGTGTCTATGTGCTTTTGGCAACTTTCACCATAAGCTTTAACCTTTTACTGTGCCTTCTCTCTCTCTCTCTCTCTCTGTGTATCTGCACGTCTCTTTATCACTCTATCTCTTTCTCTCCCTTTTGTGCCATAAATGTGGAGTCAACCTGAATGTCTTCTACCCGTAGCACATGCACTCAATGACGCCTACACCGAACACACAAGATCATAATCTCTCCTCTGCAATTCTCAACATGCAGTTTTTCCAGTTTGAGACATGCAGACATCTTGATTTTGCTGTCGATTGTTGTGTCCAAGCATTTAGAAATAGAGAAGAGTAGAACGAGGAGGAGGAGGAGCGTAAACGCCACACAACTTGATTTTGATTTAACGCACGTTTGTGATTCTCCTTTTAGGTCTGACGGGTCACGCTGAGGTGGTGAGGGTGGTCTTCTCCCCTGAAGACGTCAGCCTCGAGGAGCTGCTCAAGCACTTTTGGGAACGCCACGATCCCACACAAGGTAGCAACACGCACATGAGACTACACAAACCCAAAAGTCGCCCTCAAATAAGACCCGTCCCGAGGGTCACGGGGTGTATTAGAGCAGAAGGATGATGCCCAGACGTGTGCCTGCGTGTGCGTTGTGATGGGGGGGAAGGGGTCTCGTGGGTGTAAGTCAATGCCAGACAGTGTTAATGTGTCTGAGATCCAGCCATCCATGGAGAGACACACCAGTGTGGTGCATGTTCAAGCCCTAGAAAATAAAAAACCCTCTCTGTGTTAGAGCATGTGCGTGGTATGTATTTTATCAAATGCTAAATTTGCCTTTTGTGATACTACATTTGGTCTTTTCTGGGTTGAATAATGTTTGTGAATTTTGATTTCATTGTGCATAGTGCATTTCATGGGTGGGTTTAATCCCTCGACGGCAATTCGGAAGTTGTTAATCAAGGGAAACTGGTGCTGTGACGGTGACATTTCCCCCAAATGATGAGTTATTTGCAAATACTTTTTGACTCAGGTTGGGTTCTGATCCATATTCCTGCACCACACACTCGGAATATGCTATAGCATTTGAATCCCGGTCTCCTTTTTTAATGACACACGTCTCTTCCCCACCCGTCTCTCAACCCCCCACATCCAGCGGCAACAAGAAACCCCATCCCCCATAACCCATCTCTCTCCATCTCTTCGAGGTCTCTTGCTCTCTTGTTTTCTCTGCTCACTGGAGGAGGTGATGTAAGAACATTAATGCACCGAGAGGGCACAGGGATGGTGTGTGTGTGTGTGTGTGTGTGCGCGCGTGAGAGAGAGTGAGAGAGTGAAAGGACAGGCAAAAAGGTACTCTGTTCACTCATATTGAACGTAGGGAGGGGCATGACAAGTTGGGAAGAGATGGATCAAAGATTCATAGGCCCGACCTTCAGCCTTAAAACAGACTCACACGTACTCAGTGACGTTGCCCACATCAGTTTCTGTCATCTCTTTTGCATCTGTCATGGTTGTTTTCTCACACGCCACGTGACCTAAATACACTAAAACTTCGGCCATGTTTGTGCATCTACCACAAAAAAAGCTGACAGAACGGCCGTACGTTTTCATTCCTCACTTCACCTGCTCAACTAGAAGTGGGTTGACAATAAAAAAAAGAGGCAGAGGCGGATGTGAGAGAACCACATCATCCCGATCAGAAGAGATTCTTCCGTTCGCCGTAGCCAAGGGCAGAGACACATCTTACTACGGGCGAGGGCACAGGCAGAGTCGAACCGACACGCCACGGGGCAAAGGCAGTGAGGCCAGAAGAGTAGTCATGCATTTCCCCTGACTCACTGCCTTGTCTCATCTCATGTTTTATTAATAGCATGCAGCTTATTGACTATGAACGCCGCTTTTTTTTTTTGTTACAGTTAAGACCGGGCGACATATTTCCGAAATAACCACAAACTCAAGTATACTTTTTTTTTTTTTTTTTTTTCTAGGAGTGTTACTCCTTGTGCGTGACTTAAATGTGAATCCCTGCCGTTTCTCGATTCGGGGTTCACGTGTAGCAGAAATTCCTCTGATTTGACAAATGTGGCGTGGAGTGGTGGAAAGGGGCCCGCTGGCTGTGCCTTCACGCATGCTTAAGCTCCAATTTATTCTGTCCACCTTCGAGCCGGGCTTAAAAGAGAATGGAGAAATTAAGGGAAGTTCGCTCTTTTTCCCTTTCAACTGCACAGACTCACTAGAGATCATCACATATGGAGACGAGCCCAGAAACATTACGGATTCTGTTTTCTCCTGACGCGATCAACACGGAGCCCATCCTGGTTTTTATGTATATATATATATATATATATATATGTACACTCTATGTTGGTGTGCATGTGGAACTATCACGTACAGATGCAGTTACATGCCATGCTTCCTTTTTAATGCGTGGGTGTGTGTCTGAAAGTGTGCATGCACATATGTGTGTGTATGTGTTTGGAGATCTGTGCCTCTCTGCTTTGCCTCAGTTCAAAAGGGTTTAGTCCCGACAACGTGATGTCGGGCTGCGTCAGCTCCACCAATCCCAGCCTGGATAGCAACATTAGCAGCCAATCAGAAACTCCCAGCAGCCTTTGCTGTGTGCCCTCTTTCCATATTCAGCAACACTAGTCTCAATCTGCTGGCTTCCCTGGGATGTTGCATAAAGACCCCCCATTCAACACGCTCCCATATTATAAGTTTCTTACGTCTGCAACTCTTCAGTAACGTACCATAAAGAGTGTGTGTGTGTGTGTGTGTGCATGGAGACACTCGAGCGCGGATGAACTCTCGACAGTCTAAAGTGACATCTGCACGTCGGAGGGCAACGGCAGCTCCGTGTCGTTGTGGGGGTTGAAAACATGATTTGATGTATTTAGAAGGATCACTGGTGAGACGCAAACACATCTCGCTGTTCTTTCACACACTGCGGATCAATTGCGCACACATTTCCATACACGAGCATACTGTTCACTTCACATTATGCACAAGTGCTCATTATGCCTACTCATAGGCGGCTTTACTCCATTTGTGCGTACATGCGAATAGGCAGCACACACATACTGTGCATGCAGAGGGGTGCACACAGCTGCACCAATGGCATGTCAGTTGGTTTATTGGATACTTCCTTGTTGCAGATCATAGGCCCCGTTTCACTCCCTGTATCTCCCGTCCACTTAGCTCCCAGTGGAGGGTAGAAGCATCTTATCTTTACCCTGCCAACCTGTCAACTAATCCCTCTTTTTTTACTCTACTGCTACTTCCATAGTCGCACCACCACTCTTTTTTGCTCCTTAACCTATTCAAACAGAAGGTCGCCCTTCCGTTTTCTGTGATTTCTTATGCCTCTTTTCTCTTCCACCTTTCAGTTCTTTTCCCCCATCCATTTTCCACATTCTTTCCCAGTTTCCCGCTCTCCTCCTGTCTCATCTCTACC